>JAGVVM010004084.1:0-22253 GCA_019149425.1 Psidium friedrichsthalianum
GGTTCTTCAAGTCATGGGATCCCATCAAGGTTCGGATTCTCCTGTGAACGAGGATTAATTATGTCTCGATAAAGCTCACCAGCCCTCCTCACTGTTGCTATTATTTTTAAAACCCTTTTATGTTTATTTATTGTTAACTAGAATTGACAATAGTTGCTACAGAAAGTAATTCGTTAAAAATTTTTGCATTCTGAAAATTATAGATTCGCAAAAACATGTAGCCTTAGGAATCCTTTTCTGATTAACGTATCTCAATATGTGCAACATACCGAATCATCACTTGCCGGTTTTCGCTGGGAACGGTAGGAAGCACCCCAAAACTTCATGTATCAAATTTATGATCTAAAACACAATCATCATCCTAAGCAATCGGACGCCAATGAAAATTATGACAAGATCGAGGATGCTACTGACTTCAGATGTTGAAATATCCTAAATAGTTAAGTTAGGTGGCATTTGATCTCAAAGAAAAAAAAAAAGTTAGTGTGTAAAAACTCCCCCGTAGTAATTATAGTAAATTAATGGTGCCATCATTCATGGTTGAAATACGTGTTGCCCCATGTGTATAGGTAATGACAATTCAGTAAGTAGGAGGCATTCAATGAGAAGTGGTGCGATTCACATGCACCGTCAGATCAAATGCTCTCCCGTGAAGCCCAACCTTTCACCTTTCATCCAAAGGTCAATGTGAGTTGGGATCCAAGCGACCCGACATTATCTAGTTATATTTATGGTAACCCCGGCGTTCTTGCGAAGATTTTAAATTTAAAAGTTAAGGAGGAGATGGGGCGACAGACTGAATTGCTCTTGCGCTTCCCCATAACAAACGTAACTAGGATTCCCATTGAACAAATGATAATCGCAGCATATGTTTGCCATGTCTAAAAAATTATAAGGGCCGTAAAAAGAGAACAGAGGAAAACAATTAAGATGTGGTACAAAAACAAACACAAAAATTAATAATTAATAATAGCCCAGAAAAAACACCCAAAAAAAAAAAAAGAGTAAGCAATGAAGTCTTCCACGGCCGCCGATCTTGACCCCCCCTTGGCCTTGATTTTTCAAAAAAGCTATACACAATAATGGAGACTTCACAAGCCTTGGTAGGCGAACATGGGCCCCGACACCTTCACCTTCACACCACACCCCACTGCGTAATAAAGGAAAGCAAAGGAAAATTCAAAAAATAATCTTTAGCCTATCGTCTCTTCACACCAACGATATTCCTCCGAGCACCGCTCGTGGCGACTATTAGCGCCTGACGAGACGAATCGCCGGCCGTCCCTTCATTTACAGGTCACGGACTGAGCGTCTTGGGCGAGGACGTTGAATCTCCATGGTGCAGGTTCATCCTCGTCGACTTCTCTTCTTGAAGCAGGAGGCATTGATCTCCCACCTTCCCCGCTCAACGTGCCCTCGCTCCTCAGGGTTCAGGACTCCTGCTCAGGTCGCTCTTGAGGTGGGAATTGACGCTGCCGGGCAACGTTAGCGAGCTCAGAGGTCACGTTCATGTCTATCTTCTGGTGGACATGAAGTGGGCCCTTGCTCTTGGGGATGGTCACCCGGCCACCTGGACGCCGCCGTAGGTGAAGTTGACGGCGGCCGCGTCGTACTTGTAGGGCCCGAAGTTGCCATTCTTGACTCGGATCGGCGGCGACGAAGCTCGCGTTCAAGGACGGCGACGGCGTCTGGGCGGCGTCCAGGCTCTGGATCCGGATATCGCCGACCCGGAACTTGGGCGTCCGCACCTTCATGACGAACGAGGACGAAGACTAGATCACCGCGACCTGGAACACGGCGAAGGGCGGCGATGTAGGCGGCCCATTTCATCCGCTTCTTGCGCCTCTCCTCGTGGGACGGTAGCGTCTCTGCCTCGTTGCGGCTCTTGTCGGCCATGGAAACGAGGGTTTCTTGGCGTTTCGTGTGGACTTGTGAGAGCGATGACGATGGAAAGATCGGTTTCTCTTTTGTGGGATGTCTCTCGGGTTGTTTCACTTTCTCGTTTCTGCTTCGAGGGCTTGTGTAAGAGAGGGATGGGGCTTTTAAGGATGGTTAAGCCGACCAGACCCGGCTCAACAGGTTGGATTAGTTTGGGGTTATAAACCGTCGTGACTTCCGTGAAGACTTTTTGGAACAACGGGGACAATCTTTGGGTAGAAATCCTCGTAAAATCTCGGTCGCTTTTTTGTCCCGTCGGCCCACGCTCAATAACTTATCAAGTGAGCTGGAAAAGGAGGGTGGAAACTAAATAATTCAGAGGGAATCGATGCCGCGCCGGGGCGAGAATCGATTTCCCGTTCGATACTAGTTTGTCGTGATTCGAAAGACCGAAAACGGGCACGAGGAATCGAGAATTTCTCAATGCCAAAAGCTTAAATTAGTTGGAGGATCGGCACTATACGCACGTAAAGAAGTCCTAGATAAGCTCTATAAGTAAGCAATGGTTTAATTCGTCACGATTCCCGCATCATTACTAGCATGTATCGATGGATGGAGAAAAAATCTCATGAAAATGAACCTTTCGCGTTATCATGTCAAATGGACATGGCATGATTCTTGATTGATTAAATAAAGCTCGGCAACGTGATTTAAGGGTTAGAACGTGAGTTCCGAAAGCGAAATCACTCTTGCATTTTTGATCAAGAAACCTTGCTTTGGTTTGATAATTATTAATTCAGAGGTCTGGGATGGAATAGTTTAATGAAGTGTTGCGTTGTACCGATATTTTTCCTAAGTTTGATTGTGGCTTATGTCCCTGTCGGTCGCGTTTCGAAGGTCTTTGACATGTTCTAAAGTTATTAACATTATCCTAAAGTTTGAACGTGGAGACGTCCCCATCGACAGCGTTACGAAGGCATCATGTGTTTATCTTGCTTGCTCTGACGTGTTCTGAAGGCATAGGCGTCCAGCACATGTTCAAATCATTCAAACATGCGAAATTCCACCATACTAGTTTAGTACATGGTGGTGGTAGTTGTAACTTGTGATGGCTTTCGTTGTTTGTATATCGCCGCCCCTGGTCTGAAAGGGACAGGTTCCGCGAATTAGTCCACAAATCAAGAAACAAGGGCAAAAAAAAAAAGGTGATATATATATATATATATATATATATATATATATCGAGACGAATTTCGTAATGCAACAAATTGCAAGTGTTCTTTTTAAGGGCCTAAGAGCTAAATATTTATGCTTTGACCATGGCCTTATTGATGAAGTCCTGCATTCAATGTATCTTGTAAGATGCTAAATATTTTATGAAAAATGACACTGTCTTTAATCTCTTATGAGATCAATAGCATGTTTTGAGTCACATCTTTTAAAGCAATGGATCTCATAATAATTTCTAATCATTTTTCGTGTGTGACCAACAATATGTTGTTAATCACACCCACTCAAAGACTGTTATGCTAATAAAGGACATATATCACAATGGACATCCTTTTCTTTTACCTTAACATTGTAGTTGAATGGGTTTTACATCGAACGAACCGCATTCCTTCATATACATCAAGAATCTGTTGATGAGAAGGGGTTAGGAAAAGCTTGAACCCAATTCCTATAGTGATGAATAGAAGCGTAATTAAAATTCTTGAGGAGTTATACATTTGTGTATTGATAAGACCATTCACTATTTCTTGAAGCTCAACCTCTCCCTCAGATGAACCATATAGCCAAGATCTTAGGACCTACCCATTAGAGCTAGTTCACATTTTTTGGAATAGGAAAATCGCCTAGTCAACCATGAAATCGGCCTGACGTCGAATCGACTGGTTCAATGTTAGATCGGGGAACCGGCATGCTTTTTTTCATTTTTAACTAATTGCACTATCTATTGGAGATGAACCAGGGCTCGATATGTGAGGAGGAGATTATTAGGATTATCCCACATTGGTTGTGAAAGGAACTTGCGGTTGGTTTATAAGTATAAAGAAAAGTCTCGTTCTTTGAGATAATTTTTGGAATGAGAGGGGTCCAAAATCAGCCAATACTGGTATCAGAGTCTAAGTTATCAATAAGTTTGGATTCAACAGTCACACGAAAGAGATAATGGTTGTTGTGGCTTTGATCCAGGACACGATATATGAGGCAGAGATTTTGGTGTTATTTCACATCAATTGTGAAATAACTAGTGGTCGGTTTCAAAGCATGAGGAAAAGTCTCATCATTTGAGTTAACTTTGAGGGTGAGACATGTCTAAGAGTGGGAGTGAAAGGAACTTGCGGTTGGTTTATAAGTATAAAGAAAAGTCTCATTCTTTGAGATAATTTTTAGAATGAGAGGGGTCCAAAATCAGTCAATACTGGTATCAGAGTCTAAGTTATCAATAAGTTTGGATTCAACAGTCACACGAAAGAGATAATGGTTGTTGTGGCTTTGATCCAGGACACGATATATGAGGCAGAGATTTTGGTGTTATTTCACATCAATTGTGAAATAACTAGTGGTCGGTTTCAAATCATGAAGAAAAGTCTCATCATTTGAGTTAACTTTGAGGGTGAGACAAGTCTAAGAGTGGGAGTGATACGATTGTTGCTGCTCCGAGCCCATGTCCATTGTGTGAGGGAGAGATTGTTGAGTTTATCCCACATTAATTGTGGAAAGAGCTAGTAGTTGATTTATAAATATGAGGAAAAACATCATATCTTTTAATCTAATTTTTGGGATGAAAGAGGTCCAAGATCACCCAACACTATCATGTGCATTGTTTTTGTAAAAGTATCAATTAGGACCTCATAACGGCATTCTTCTATAGGAATGGTCATCTTTATTATTTTCTTTTATAAGTTCTCAATTAAGAGATGCGTAGGATTTACAATCAGTTCAAAAGAAGTTCTACGATGAAACTAGGTACCTTTTGTTAGGTATATTATATAGATTAGAACTAGGGTTTTCCCTTTAGTGTATGTATTTACATTTATATCACTCCTTGTATGTATATTTATATCGATCTTGAGTCTAATTATAAATGTATCATTCCATTATCTACTTCTCTAAATATATCATGATATTAGAGCTAGGGTTTGCTCCTTGTGAGTATTTGTTGATACTTGATTTTGATCTTTTTATTTTTTTAAAAAATTAATTAAAAATATCAATAAAATTTATAAAATTGCAAAATCAACAAGCCTTAGCTAAGCCTAAAGGATCATTTTTGAACAAAAAATAATTTTCAATTTTTTGGTATTTTAAATTTTATTTTTAATTAGAAAATGCCCCAAAATAGAAAAAATTGCATCTATGATCGGAAAATATAAAAAAAATAGTAATTATTCTTGTTTTATTTTCAATTGCATTTTGGCCACTTTAGAATTCAAATTCAATCGGGAACCTACTTTTTCAAATTTTTGCATTTAGGTCCTTGATTTTTAAAAAATATCAAATTCAATCCTTTCTAAGCTTTTTCTCACTTTGGGCTAGTTATGACATTTGTTTCAAATGACTTCAATTATATTTTAGTCCAATTATTTTATAGATTGAATAATTTTGGAAAAAAAACCTAATATCTTTACAATTTAGTCAGTGATTTTCATCCAAAGTGCAATTAAAAAAAAATTTATGGATGATCATGAAAATCCAAGATTACTATCCTATAGTTTTCATTATTCTAAATCCATTCATGGGGCAATTTGGTTCGATTCAAACGTTTAGGATTTGGATTATTGAAAAATCATTTTCGGGTCAAACTTTAGATTTGGGTTTTTTGTACTAAATTAAATTGGTCAGTCCCTAAAATGCCATTTTTAGGGACGAGAACTTCGAACGGTGTTCGACCCGGCCTTGCCAATCGAGGTCTGCAGGGCAGCCACATAATGCATTTTGATTCCTCTCCTCATGTACACGCACAGTATAAGAATGGCATCCTCTCATCACCTAATTCTAGAACCTTCATCCTATGACGCAACTGTCCATTTTCAGCACATGGATAGTACGATGAGCTGGCTTTTTCGAGGAGAATGGATGACGGTTTTTTTATTCCTCAACCGAGGAATCTTGGGCATGGCAACTGGATGTACAGAGGGAGGTTGGTACGGGAGATTGGGAGAGAGAGCGAGAGAGAGAGCCCGAGAGCGGTAGAGTCGGGGGATTTTTTTTTTTTTTTGTGAGAAAGTGAGGTGCCAATAGGGAGAGAGGGAAAAAAGACCGAGAGGAAGAGAGGTGGGAGCCGAGAGAGGTGAGAGTTTTTTGGGCAACCCAAAGGCCTCGACATACCATCACCATCACAAGCCTCCAGATCATCATCATTCTCTCCTCGTTGTCAGCATCGCTTCACAAGGTGGGTTGTAGCCCCCGGGTCCCCACTCCCCTGTTTTTCACTTGGTTTTTGCCGAGTTTGGTTCCGTTCAACTTTTGGTTCGAACAGAGCCAAACGACTACTCCTATGCACTGTTGTATGCTTATATAGTTCCATTCGTATGTTCTCGTGACTCGATTTTGTTCCTAGATCCCCAGGTTTGTGTTTTTATCTCTGCATACCACGTGTTTGTTAAAATGTCGCATGCAATCCAAACCCCCTACTTTCAGCCCGGTTTTCACTGTGTTCCCGTGCTCATTTTTTGACCCTTTACGTTCTTTGCGCGTAGTAGAATGCGCATATGTGAGTTTTCACTACTAATTATGCTCGAACGTTGAGATATAAACCCATAAATGCGTACTGTTGGCTGTGTTTAAGGATAGAACTCGGTCACAAATAATGCAAACAAGGTGGTTTTCTCTTTCGCCTTATGTGCTTTAAGATTCATTTTTCTTTGATATCGTTCCTCATACGTAGCTCTTGGCATCAGTATATGGGTTCGCCGTTAGATATAATCAGAGTGCATGAAAATCGATCTAGAAGATGCCTCATTGAACTGACATTTCCATATTAGGAATTTTCAAAGTGTTGGGGTTAAGAGCAATGCGAACCCGTTATTTTAGTGTCTTTTTTCTTAATGATTTCTCGAGCTCTTGAGGTCATTTTTTGGTCAATCTTATTCCCTGTGTGTAGTACTTTACATTGACGCTTGGTTTTGGGTTTAATTGTTTCTGTGCATGGAGTTAAGTGCCCCGAAACATGCCTCGGTGAACTGATAAGTGGGGCCTGAAATTTCTTTAGGTCTGGAGTTGCGAGTTTGTGTTTCCACAACCTTGATATAGTGTACTCACTTGAGCTTTCCGCGAGCTGTCAATTACGTTGGAAACCTTGTTTGATCTAGTTTCATGTGGTATCAGTAGTTTTTGCTAAATGTGTATGAGCATTAAGATAATTACTTATGAATACATCTTAGTGAGCTACAAAGCTAGAGGAATTGAAATTTTTTAGGTCTAGCCTTGCACCCGAGCATTTTCATTACACCATCACGACACGCTTGGTTGATCATTTCCCAAGTGGTCGATTGTTTTGGAAACCTTGTTCTAGCTAGTTTCAGGTGGTATAATCGATTTTCCTTGATATGATCATTTCCTGAGCGGTTGATTGTTTTGAAAACCCAGTACTATCTAGTTCCACGTGGTATGATTGTTTGTGAGTACCAAGACAATTGCTTGGGAAAACACTCCGATGGTTGCCCCTTCCAAACTAAATTTTTTGGAAAATGAGTCAAAATCACAATTTCAAGTGAGATTTTCGACGCGTTTTCGGCCAATTCATAGTAGATCGTACCTAGCCTGCCCCGTCATCGTTTTTTTCTTTAAGTTGAGAAAATCCCCAAAAAATCGAAAAATTTTGAAAAATTGCAGAATGATCTTTTATTGCACATTTAGAGTAATTATATCTTATTTCATGAAGGAGGGTGACCAATGTCCATTCCGGTCCAATTTGTCGTACACCCGATCATGTCTCAGGTTTTGATTTCTCAACCTTGTATTTAAATACCCCAGGGCCACGAGTTTTTATTTATCTCTTTAGAGCAAATTCCTTTTTCTATGTTTCCTCCTTTACCACTTTAGATGCTTTGGATGATTTTTTTTTTAAGATAAAGTCAAAGACTAGAAAATTCCATGAAATGAACCTCCTACAAAATCATTTTGCATGAAAACTTAGCATGGTTGAAAAAAAAACATCTATAGAAATTAAAAATGACTAAACCTTGCGTTATCACCTTAGCTAGCGAAACAAGCCACACGGTAACAGAAAGGACTCTAGTAAAGATACTAGGGTAACCAAAATCCTGAACGCAAAAACCTTTGGTTGTGCAAAATCGAGCTATTTCTCCCAACCGCTTGATAGGATTTTCAGCCTACCTTCCTCAAAGGCCGATGGTGACTCGTTTGGATATATACTTGCGCATGTCACCTAAGCACACTAAGATCGAATTCGAATTCCCGACGTTGTGATTTGGTACGGGTTTGGAAGGGCCCAAGCCAAGAGCTTGTCCTCAAGGCCTCTTGGCAATCCACTCGCTCGCCATTTGCGATACCCCACGAGGGTAGCCAAGGCGGGTCATGACAGTACTGTACATCAATCCCCAACTATGGTAGTCCTGCTTCGTCTTTCACCTTCTTGAGAGCATTATACACCATATATAGTGTATGTACATTTATTTTGCTCGTCTTCTTTATTGTGCCTTCATCTCGCGCCAGTCACCCAATGTTGTCTTCATCGCTCCGACTTCGCGATTCATCCAATTTTGTCTTACCTAATCTTATTTGTCTTTCACCTTGTTCTTGCAATTGACCTTGGGTTCTGTCTTCTTCACTCATATATATTTGCTTTCGCTTTGATTTATTGATCTCAAAATCATGACTGATAGTGATCGAATTGATCACACTGATAGCTGCTCTTATTTATCACGATTTATATGAGCATATGATGGTACTCGTTCTTGTCCTACATCTTTGTCCAATACTACTGAGCAAAACTTAGTGCTGATCAGATTACGCAATGTGAATTTGAAATTATGACTGGCATGTTACTGATCGGAAAGCATGTGCAATCTTATTTGGTTCTATTAGCCATGATCTTCGCTTCCAATTTACTCAAATTGTTGGTGCAAAATAGCTATAGGATCAAATTGTTGAGATGTTTATACAGACAAGTTCTGTTCGTGTTTATTAGCTTATGCAGGAACTTCATCATGACACTTAGGAAACACGATTTGTCTGTGAATTTTTTAATTATATGACGTCTCTTTGTTTCTTTGGTCCCAACTTAATGTGTTGTCTTGTCCAGCATGTCCCACATGTGCTAGTTGCACTACTTGTGCTACATTTAAAACTTGACGATTAGAATGAGAATCGTCTTTACAAATTCTTGATACTACTATCACCAAATTTTGAGGGAGTCGAAGTCAGATTCTCTATCGTTATCCTGCAAGATCTCTTTTTGATGAAGTGGAGGAACTCCAGGCTAAGGAAACTAGACGAGGAATTCTTGGTGCTCCTCCATCTCTAGATCCCTCTGTGTACTGGCCACCTCACAGCTTGATTTACAGTGTGGCTCCTCTCAGCATGGTTTTCAGTCTGCCTCCTCTCAACGTGGTTTCTAATCTAGCTATTCTCAGCATGTTCTAATGTGGTTCTCAGCGTGGCTCTATGTGTGGTTCCCAACATGTCTCTTCTCAGTAAGGTTCACATTTTTATTGTAACTACTGTAAGCAAAAATGGACATTTTGAGGATCGATGTTTTCAAAAGATGCATGATCTTTTTTATGCACCCTCACGCTCAATTACACCTGTCTCTTCTCCATATGCGGATTGTGCCACTTCATCCTTTTTTTTGGGGGGGGGATCATATTCTTGCTAATATTGAGGCTCAGCTTTCTCGTTTAGCTCAACTTCATCTTGGTTTTTCTAGTGCATCGTCCTCTGTTGCCACCACAGCTTGCGCGCAATCCTCAAGTGATAATTCTTTCTAGATTCTTGACTTTGGGGCTACTCATCACATGACTGTCTTTGCTCATCATCTCACTCACCAGACTATGCTCAAAAATACAAAAGTGTTCTTTATAGCTGATGGATCCTTCCTCACTACTACTATGCAAGGCCATTTTACTATATCTGGTAGCTTTAATGTGCCTAATGTGTTGTATATACCAAATTTAGCCCTTAATATTTTATCTATTGGGCAGCTTATTGATATGGATTATATAGTGACATTTACCGTTGGTTCTTGTGTTGTACAAGATTATACGAGTGGTCAAAACTATTTTTATAGAGCACCTACCATTCTTTTCCCCCTCTTCTACTTCTTCACAATCCTCTCCATCTATTTTTATAGATTTTCCTCTTGATTCATCTCTTTTTTCTCCTATTATATCTTCTCCATCTAACCCAGTGTTATAACTTTCTCCTATTATGTCTCCTCCTTCATCGACTTCACCTACCACTCCAACATCTCTTGATGATTCTCACCCACCGTTCCCTTGGCAAAATCCTCCGTGAGATTGCCATCCTCTGGCTAGATATGTGGTGACTATGAGTTATTCTAATGAGTTGATTCCTTTTATAACTACTATCCACACTTTGCAAGAACCATCACACTTTCACATGGCCATACAACATGCCAAGTGATGTAATGCTATGTTTGAGGAGTTGTCTACTCTTGAGTGCATTGGTACATGGTAAGGGTGAGCAAATCGGACCTACCAAATCGGGATTGGTAGTCCAATTTTCGGTTCTAGAGAACATAGGTCAGGTTCGCAGGGTACTTAAAATTGAAATCGACAACCAAGCTATTCGATTCCCAATTTTAGGGGCATGAAATCGAACCGAATCGATTGACTTTTTTTAATTTTAAAAGTAACCCTAACGTTGATTTATTGAGCTGAAGGTGGGATAAAATCAATGGAGCCACCTATACTTGTGCATATAGTATACAATGGAGAGCAAAGAATGCAGATGATGTCCATAGATGAAGTTGACACTGCTTCATCTCTAGAGCCACATCTAAGAGGAAGCAAATCCATATGAAGTTCCCAGTATCTCTGCATCGCTAATGGTAGAAGCTTTTACAGGCATGCAAAGTGGCGCATATGTCATTTCTTCTAGGAATGCTCTACATTGGCAAGAATCAGCGCTACGCACGTGAAAACCATTTTCTTGTACTGGCAAAAACATAACCAAGAGAAACCATTACAAAGTTGAGCAATGGTGTGGACAAAATAATTTTTTTCATTTTATCAGTTTCAAGGGACTGCTTGGGAATCGGATCAGACCGGTCCGGTTCCCATTCATGGTCCCCAAGGTGGCTGGTCCGATCCTTGATTTCGAAAAATGAAAACCCATACCTTCAGTTTAGTTCTCGATTTTTGAAAGGAACCAAACCGAACTGAGAATCAATCACTCCTAGTACGTGAGATCTTGTGCCTCTTCCATCAAGGTAGTCTTGATATCTTGTCACTGGATCTACAAAATCAAGACTCACTCTAATGGTAGTATGGAGCACTATAAAGCACACTTCGTAGCACGTGCTTTTGATCAGGAGCATGGGATTGGTTATGAGGAGATCTTTGCTCTGTACCAAAATGACTTCCATTCGCACTATTCTTGCAGTAGCCTCTGTTCATAATTGGCCTCTCTTTCAATTGGTGTGAAGAATGCTTTTCTTCATGAGGCCCTTCATGAGGAATGTATATACAGCCATCTCCTGATCTTGCTCATTCTCCTTTGCTGTCTTCGCTAGGCCCTTTATGATCTTAAACAAGTTCCTCGAGCTTGGTATGAGCACTTTACAGGTGTTGTTCGCCTCAGCTGGTTTTGTTTAAAGTGAGAATGATCATGCTATGTTCACTCATACTTCTCCTACTAGTTGTATTATTCTGCTACTCTATATTGATGATATGATTATTACGGGAAATGACTCTACTCATATTACTTATACTAAGCAACATCTTCATCGTCAGTTTCCTACGAAGGATTCGGGTTTATTACACTATTTCTCGGTATTGAGGTTACTCGTAGTCGACATGATTCTCTTCTCTCCCAGCAGAAGTACATCTCTAACATTCTTGCTCATGCTGAATTATGTAATACTCATACTGCGGACTACTCCCGTTTAACTTCATTTATAGCTTTGTCCTGGATGAAGTGAGCCTTCATTTGATGTCACTCGCTACCAGGCTCTTGTTGGTAGTCTTATCTATCTTATGACCACTCATCTAATATCTTCTATGTTATTCATCTTATTAGTTCAGTTTGTAGCAGCTCCTCGTACAATTTATTATACTATTGTGCTCCGGATTCTATGATATCTTTGTGGTACTTTGATACACTCAGTTTTTCTCCTATCGACTTCCTCACTTGCTTTTTGTGCTTACTCTGATGTTGACTGAGCAGCTGATGTTACTAAACGCAAAGTCTATTACAGGATTTGTGTCTTTCTAGGTGATTCTCTGATTTATTCGCGTGCCAAGAAGCATCCTATCGTGTCTCACTCTTCTACTGAGTCCGAGTATTGTGTTATGGCGGACACTACAATTGAGATTATTTGGCTTCATCATCTCCTTGTTGATCTTGGTGTTGCCTCCTCTGCTCCCATTCCTTTTCATTGTGACAACAAGAGTGCTATTCACATTGTTACAAATTTGATCTTTCATGGGCATACCAAGCACATTGATATTAATTGTCACATCAAGAGTCATCAGTTCTAAGCACGCATCATTTCTCTTCCCTTTGTGGCCTCTACGGCCTAGCTTGACGACTTATTCACCAAATCTTTTTACATCACAACGATTTGCTACTCTTTTTTTCAAACTTTCGTTGGTTGACCCACGTTGAGTTTGAGGGGGATTATTAAGTATATTGTCTATATTAGGCTAGGGTTTTCCCTTTAGTGTATGTATTTATGCTTATACCATTCCTTGTATGTATATTTATATCGGTCTTGTGCCAAATTATAAATTTATCATTTCATTATCTACTTCTCTAAATCTATCGCCTTTGACTAGTCCCCACATGATTTGGCCGATTCAACTCGATTCTCAAGCTGAACCTGCCCGATCGCTCATCCCTGATTGGTATTCGCTACGTGGTTCATGAAATGCCAAACTCCATGCATGAATAACACATACGGCTAGTGATAGTTATTGTGTCAACAATTTGAGAGCTCATGTCATTTTCGTTATTTTCGAATGACCAAGATTGACAGCTTAAATGGCTAAATGATACATCGAAACTCAGTGCGTGATGATGCTTCGTCAATCTCATAGATCACGTACATTGTACATCGGATCTCAAAGGGGATGGCTTAGAAATGTGATTGTTTGCCTTTGGTTGGCGCGAAGAATCTATACTAAACTTGTATCGTGACTATTCCACCAAACACTAACGTAACCCACGAGATTTAAGTAACCTGCTTAAGAATCTAGGAGCCCAATTAAAACAATGGTCCAATTGCGGGGACAATTTTTTTTTATTTTTAATCAAAGACAAGGACTTTCATTTACTGAACAGAGAGTTAGAGAAACAACCATAAGTAACAATAAAACACAATTGATCCCCGAAAGATAGAGAGGGGCATAGACAGCCAATTGCGGGGACAAGTTAACGTGCGAGGAAATGGCATTTTTCTATGATTGTCGTTTCAATTTCCAAAGCTGATTTTTGTAATAATATTATTCCCATTCATATATTCTATCGAGACTTTGACAACACGTGAACGTCGTGGACAGCTGCCTCGGACTGAGCATCCGCCGTGGAATGTTCTTCCGGATCGAAACATTGCACGCACCGTCCCATGATTTGGACCCACCATACAATCAAACAAATCCACCGGAATAACGAAATTCAAGGAAGAATAGTTATGACCATGCCTAGCAATTTTTTGCATTTGAGAATTAGGGGGTCTATGTACATAGATTCGATCGATAGGCGATCGGAGCACGAACGATCTCGCGATCGATCCACAAAATTGAGTTTCAACTCACATCTTGCGAGGATCCGTAAGGGCGATGAGTATTTCACAAACTCAAACCTTACCTACTTAAAACTGATTTTTACATTTCAAGGCATCGCGCATGTAGAAATAGATTCTGAAGGTTAAATTAGTGAATTCATACGAGACCCATCACGTAAAGTAGATTAGTTATATACGTTGCTTCTATCCAGGTAGCGCCCGTAATTGTCGTCTACAGTCCAACATTTGCATGTGGATACATGACAAGAAGCCCGCAATAACTTTCCTACACAGTGATGCACTTTCACCTAATTAAGGAGGCACTCGCATAATTTGCACTTATTTCAAATCCTACGTTGTCACATAATGAGACCCACATCAATAGCAACATATCCTTTCAAAGTAATAATCATTTTCATTCGGTAATAAGCACCGAAGAAGCGCGTCGCGGCGATTCTTTCTAACACGAGATCGATTTCTTTTTAATGCCCGCTCCACCTCCTTTCGGGTAATCCGTCCCGATCCAAAATCGAACTGGACTGGTCCGATCTGAACATACATCAGACGCCCAACTTGTGCAACGAATCAGGAGAGATTTAACTCAGCGGTCAACAAAGACCGCCTGTTGAGTGGGGTATCGTATAACTCAACCACCATCAACTACAGCAAACTCTAGTCGACAGCGACAGATCTTCTAGATAAAGATAAGGTGCCCCGCCATATTCACGCGTTGCTTATGATTCCCATCTACGACATGTCTCGGTCCACCTTGTCTGTAACCACCCCCGAAAATGAACTGAAAAAACATTTATTAAAAAAAAAGATAGAAAAGAACGGTCCACACCTTACTTTGGTAAAAGCAGAAACGACAGTCTTCTTCTTCTTCTTCTTTGCCAAACCTCAGCATCTTTGTCGATCCATATCGATCCTTGACCAGCTAATTGCGGTAAAGAGATGGCGCTGCTATTTGGGGTCTCGATCGCGCTCCCTACCGAAGCCGACCAGGAGGATTGATCATCTCGATCGAGGCTCGGCGAATTTGGCGAGGCGAAGCATTGCGCACCCCCAGAGGAGCGCCCCTATATTCAATTCCGAAGCGTTCGGCCCTTATCTTCTTATATCTTATCGGATTGTAAATGTGGAGTCAATTTGGAGCGCGAATTACTATCTCTGCATACTAGCCAATGTAGTCCGGTTGAAGTTGTTTAGTTCGGAAAAATTGGAGAAAAAGCGTCTACCGAAGTGGATCGTGTGGACTGAAGCAAATTATCAATCGTAGAGCGTAGCTGAAGTTTCCTAGTTGAAGGTGCCATCTTTGACCGGTCCAATCCACTCTTCACCAAACATCCATTCAGGATAGTGATTTAGACCGCCATAATAGAAGCTAAATAACACAAACATCTTTAAACTTCAACCCAATATATAACGTCGTTCCTAAACTTTTTAGTTTATTCATTATGATCTTTGTGTCGGCTGGGTCTCCCTCATGTGGGGGGCCCAGCAACATTCTTTTGTATTTTTTAAAAGGTAATAGTAGAGATAAGAATAATTAGATAGTTGATGAGGGAGAAAAAGAAGAAGAAAAAGTTAAAAAGAGAGGTGTGTGCGTGTGAGTTTTTTCGTCGGAAAGAGAAGGGAGAAAAGAGAGTATTCTTACAGAAGGCTTACAAAGAGTCTGCGTGGGAGAAGAGAGGAAGAGAAATAATTCTTGCCGTCCAAATTTGAGGGCCAAACATTGTCGGAATTAGCTCAAATTTGGATATGTTGTTCGTGAGGCCGAGATCTACGTGTTGATGGTTCTCGTTTGCTGAGATTCTCCTCCGAATTCTCCAATCGCGGTTAGGGTTTTCTCACCCCTTGGGTATTATTTCACCTTTGTGGTGATGAAATATTATTGTAATATTGATGTAGAGCCTCTAGAGTGTGACTAGGGATAAATTCTATTGTATACCTGCTATTCTTGGTGATTAGTGGAGAATTTTGGATCGTCCGTGGTTTTTCCCGTTTCGGGTTTTCCACGTAAATCTTGGTGTGTTATTTTTATCATTCCGCATGAGGTTATTTGCACTGGATATAATTGTTGGTTGTTGCTGAATTAAATCGGTGAAATTAGGGGAATATTTTTTATCCTGGATTGATTTAATTAGAGGCGAAGTGCTGCCCGATTTTTCCCCAACACTTTGAACTCTAGATAAATATTCAATCCAATCCCTGAATTATGCAAAGATGTTCGATGTCCTCATTCTGTCAATTTGAATTAATGGAATCCGCTGATGTGTTTTTCAATCCATGAATTTTTCCTTTATTTTTTTTTTTTTTTTTGAGGGGGGTTGGGGCGGGGGTTGCCAAGAATGATCCTTTATTCAACGTCAAGAGTTCTTAAAGGACAAGCCCAAAGAGAGGGCATCAAAACAAAGAAAATCCCACCTTTGATGACCAAGGAAGTGAAAGTGAGCCTCGAGCGATGAGCGTCAGCTACAAAATATGCGACCTGATTTTCTGACCCGCCACAGTGGGCCACGGATATCTTCTTAAAATGGGTTAGCTGGGCTTGGGCCTCCATTATAATCGGTTCAACCTGCCACGGCCCGCTATCTTCTCCTTGTAAGATATTCATCTCAAATCGCTATTTGATGATTCACGTCATTAAACAACGATGGACATGTTAACGCCATATTTTTTGGTTTCTCTTATGGATGAAAAGATGGATTTGTTACATTATCATTTTAAAAGTTTCGACTCAACATATAATAATACATGTCATCGAGTAGCGTTTGAGCATATGATGAAGTGACTATATTGAACACGTATCTGTAGTTCATGGATCGCATCAAACAAATTAAAATTATATGGCTTAAATTACGCATTGGACGAAAGCTTGGAAACCATTTGTGTCGATTCCTCGTGCTCAAAGGGAACGAAAAGCCCGTAATCCCTAATTCTTGCGGGCCAACTACAAAAATAAGACCCGACCCAATATGAAAACAGTTAAATGAGCCAAATCTGTTTACGAGCAATTCATCAGATTATTGAAGAGGCATGTGTTATATAAATACATATACACACACCCCCCCCCCCCCCCCCCCAAACCAAAAAAAACGGATTGCAAAAATAATAATAATAATAATAAATGCCGCATCTAAGTGAAAGCAGCCGGCCAAGAAAACTTTTAAAAGCCTCGTCAACCTACTTCCCTTGGAAGAGCATATGGAGCACACTGCAGTATTCAAGTCAGTCTCTCGTCGCATCTGCTACTGAAAATTTGTTTACTTCCGTAGATTCGAGCCCTAGATAGATTCTGAAGACACGAGAAAAATACGAATGCGAGGTTCCTTGTTCTCCAATCACCCATGGAAGTGGCCGGCTATCGACGGAGGCTCAAGTGTACGCCCCCATTCGGAAGGACTTCGCATACGTTACATCTTCAAAATTAAGCCGAGACTACTATTCATGTGGACCGCATCGATACATCATTGTTGGAGTTGGCGAATACTTCGGGGATCCTTGTTTCTCACATCGGGCATGCTCACGTGGGCTTAGGGAAATAAAAGTATGAACCAACGACATGTGATCTCTACGCACGGAATGCGGGGGTTCGGGAGCAGCGTCCCCGACACGAAGGTCCCGCTGACCGGTCAGCGGGCGGGGATTCCGCTTCCCGGTGAGCGGACGGCTGCTCCGCTCGCCGGTGAGTGGGCGAGAGCTTGGGGGAACGCCCCGAGAAAATATCGATTTTAGGCTTTTATATAATTTGGTTCATTAGTTATAGAGCCCGTTTTGAGCCTATATATATTGTTTTTCATTCATTGTAACCGTGCAACAGAAAATCTAATAATACAGCCTGCATGACGTAACCCTTTTCTGAGCGAACCTGGGTAAAATCGCATTGTTCGTTTTTCTTATCTCTGCCGTTCTTCCGATTCGATTAAATAAACCTCATCAATCATCACCAATAACCGACACTAAAAAAAAAATAAAGTCGACTGGTCGGAGAAATAGCAACCCACTTTCACAAATCAACATCTTGGGTCATCAAGTAAAACCGAACCCATTTTACTCAAATGATTGAAGCATACAATTATCAACCATATTTTGCCAAAAGCATAAGGACATCAAATACAAGACAAAAAAAAATTCAAAAAGTGTGATTATGACTCTTTACACACTATCATAAGCTCCCTTATTCGATGGATAAAATTCAAAAAATAATTTGAGGGAAAAAGAAGAAGAGGAACTAGCATTTCAATTATCACGTGTCTTGACCTTGAGGCCTGCCCATCCACTTGCATAGATAGACATATTAGGGTCACTTTCCTAGCGCCCACCCACGAACGAATGCGCACCATGCAGCCCAATCATGAAACGCAGTGTCGTTTCGCTGTCGAAGGCCTCTCTGCTGAGGTCAAATCTGTCGTTTTGGCAGCTGTCCCGCAGTGTCGTTCTGGGCTGCTCCACCCACTTTTCTCCTCCCGCGCTGTGGCCACGTGCATGAGGTGGAGTGACCAGCTTCCCCTTTTCTTTTCTTCTGTGGGGTCCTAAGAACTATGTTGTAATTACTTACAGTGACTGTACTGGCTCTATACCCTGTTCTGTACAAAATCTTCAGGCCTCCCTCCTTACAGTTGACTCTTCTTTGGGTGGATGAAGGTGTTGGAAGCTAGTCGGATTTTGGAGAAGCAAATGTAGTCTAGAAATGCTCCTTGTGGAAGTCGAATTTGGTGGAGCCTTTCTGGTTGAACTCGTAGCAAAGCTTGCTCAGCTCTTTGGCCAGAACAGGGGCTCCACAGTAGAAAACGCCTGAACTCAAGATGCCAAAAGAGTAAAAATATGGTGATTGGTTGAGCTTGCTGTTATACTTTTGTGAAGAGATTCAATGATTGAGAATCACCTATCCTTGCACCGCTGTGCTTGGAGCAGAGTCTCGTGAGAGCCTTCTTCCAATTGGGTCTTGCGAAATGAGTCCTTACCTGAATAAAAACGTTCTCTTTTGGTGATTCAAGATGTTAAATTGACAATAGGAGGAGGAGGAGGAGGAGGATACTTACCCTTGTTCCAGAAACGATGTCTACCCCATTCTTGGCATGATTAAGAGCTTGGACCATGGTGATGAGAGCAGATCTCGCATCGCCTTCCTCGTACACGCTGGTCAAGTAATTGTGCATCTCAATGACCCCCTAAAAGTCCCCATGAAGAACACGATCAGTAAAGACAATACTTTTAATCGATCCAACGAACGAGCTTAAAATCGCGCTCAAAAGAAAGGATGTTGTCTGTTTTACCCTTTGGTCAAGCTCTGCGACCTCATTCATGACCCCTTTGAACCAGTCGAACGAACCTTGTTCTCTGGTCACCCAGTAGAAGTAAGCATTGGTGGTCTTCAGAGCCTTCCTGCGCCTCGGGGAAACCCGGTTCAGGTTGGGGGATTCGACGCTCCCCGGGCTTAGATCCGAGTTCCTACTGGTATCCGTAACTGAATCCTGCAAACAAAGAAAGAAGGCAATAGGAAAATTGGTCTGAAGTTAATCACGGGTGCAATGCCAATTCATTCCCATTTGCATCAGTCCACAATTAAGTTGTTCCAAGGGCAATTAAAAAGTTGAGTACATAGTACTTACTGCTTGCTCCTCGCTTTTGACAATGTTGTTGAGCAAATCTTTGAGGATGCTAATGAAAGGCGTTGCCCCGATTCCAAGACCAACCAGCAGCAACACGTCGTATTTTTGGTAATCTTGCGCCGGAGCGCCATATGGGCCGTCTATGCGAAGCTTTGGCAAACTGTAATCAAGAAAAGAAAATGGTCTTGATTGTTATAAACCCCACAAGCTCAATAATCACTAGTATCATCATTAAGGAAAACTATAGTGTGTGGATAATGAAAGATTGGTACAAGAAGTGTGCGCACCTTTTCTTGGTTGTTTCATCGGCCCTAAGGAGGCCACTCTTTCCCGCAACAGGGGGCTCACAAGCCTCAGCGAACACCCTTTTGAGCTCTTGCGTCCAGTCGCCTAGTTGCCGGATGTGAACACTAAGGTAGTCATCACCAGGAGCCGAGGTTATCGAAAATGGGTGCCTGGGGGGAGAGATCAGTAAGTATCCGAGGTTCCATAACTTTTCAAGTAACTATCAGGACCATATGCAGTTGAGCAGTCTGCTCAAATTACACTGGGACTTACCATTCGAATGGAGAAACTGCGGGACATTGGACGAACATATACTGCCCGCTTTTGTACTTAAATTGGGGAGGCTTCGACATCTTTAACGTCAAGACATTTCCAGGGTAGATCGCAACCTAAACAATTGAGACAATTCGCTCTAAATGTCACCAATTTTAATTGAACACCCAACAGATGAAGATGAATATCAAATTGCCAAGATGGATGACGCGGGAATGCTTTTGTCACCTTGAGCAGTCGGACCGTGTACATTCCAGACCTGAAGAATCTCAGGGTCCTTTCTCCGGCATAGAGCAATACAGGAACAGAAAGATAAATCCACGTCTGCGAAGACACAAACTCAACATTACGCGACTACATTAGGAATACACCGGTCCGTCTTTCAATATTTCAATGCAGGCAACAGAACACAGCAAATTGCAGAAGACTAATTCTCAGAAAGTTAACGGAATGCAGGGAAAGAAAACGATCCATACCGTCTTGAGGTACCAGTGGTGAACGAGGTAAAGGAAGACACCGTGAACGACGAGCAGGATATAGACAAGGACAAATAGGTGGTGCGAGTACCAAAATGCGTTGAAGCCAGTGAGCCGGTCAAAGGGCTTCGGGAACTTGACGAGGCTTTTCCGGAACCATCGGGTGGCTAATGTGAAGGCTACTGTCATCAAGATCACCATGAGGATCCCGGTCACGCCTTCAGGCCCCTTGACAAGATCAAGGTATGTCGGCCTTGTAGTACCGAAATCATTCTTCAAGAATCTGTCATAGATGGGTTGAGGCGCATGTACGAGCCTCACGAAATCGCAGGCAAGATGGTCGCCCACATGGAGGATGACACCGACTACAATAGCGGCAGCAATCGTCTGCACCAGTGAACATACCAGAAAGACATTATGCAGATGTTGCAGTTCTTGCTATGAATCCTGAAACTCAAGTATCATCCCATAGCTCACAACTTACGATTCACTAGCTCCTAAGATAAAGGGACAACATTTCAGTTTCTCATTAATCAAAAGTATCAGTAAAAAGCACAATTCATGTAATTATGCAAATGGTAGAGACATCACTCCCGCCACCTTTGCTAAGATCACTGATCTCAAAAAGAACATTCTCTTCTCAGAATTCTTGCTTTTTCACTAAACGGACAACTTCAAAATCCTAGGAATCTCATTCCACATCACGTGTAATTCTATGTCAGAGCAGCATTTTGTACCACATCAGACATTATCTCTTAGAATGATATTGCAAAATATGATCTGTCATTGGATCAATCACTCTCCTTCTCTCCATGTTCGGAACCTAGATATCACAATCTACATTCGTTCTTTCGGGGTCACATCTGCATCTTATCACACGCTTCAAAGTTGTGATTTACTGCATCGAAATTTATTCAGGCAATGATCAATGAATCCTCACTATCCCACCAATTTCTAATGCCACGGTACAGAGTTTCTCCTCACCTCATCCGCAGATAGGGAAGGATCTTGGGGAAATGCAAGAGGTTTCTTTCTTTATGTCGCTAGGAAGTCAATCTCCTAGCTCAAGTTGCGCAAACATATTTTAAAAACAAAAGCTCCATAATTTATAGACTGAAATGCAACCATTACAAGAAACTAATTTAGACAGAACAGAGTGTCCTTTCACATTTGATTTTCTCCGTTTTCTTAACTTGTTCAGGGAAAAAAAAGTCAATCTTTATGGCTTCCCACAAGTTTTTTTAAGATTTTCTGCCACATAATTAAAGACAATCATGATCTCTCCGGCCCATAACCATGGATAGGGAAGCTTCTCATTCGTCAACCTTTGCTGCCTTTAAACTGAAAGATGATGCCTGGCACCACACGCGTTCTTGCACAGGACACATCATCAAATCAATCTCGTTGAGTTTCCCCGGAAGTCCTCGTCGCGGGTCCCCGAGGAAAAAAACTTTGTAAAAGGGGAAGTTTTCCAACGCCTATAGGATGATAAAGCTAGCTCAAAGACGTGGAAAATTATTGTAGTATTCGAAATTTCAAAAAGGAGGCCTAGGTTCCATGATTAGGATGTAGGTTTTAATCGTACGGACAGATTAGACATGTCCAATTGCATAGGTCGTGTCTAACTTATTGTCCAAATTCCCTTGTGAGCTTAAGAGAATGCGAATTCGTATTGGAGCGTGGGTGGCTCGAGCTATTAGTCTATGATAAGGTCTACGACATTTGGAATGTTCACTAATTGAAAATGAGTATCGATTCTGGTAATAATACAGCATTTCACGAGAAACATTTACC
>JAGVVM010004085.1:0-36428 GCA_019149425.1 Psidium friedrichsthalianum
TTTTTTTTTTGTTCGAAGATCTTTCCCCAACTTTAGTCTGTGCAATTCACTTTTAAAGCTACCCAAAGGTTGTAATTGTGAATAACATACATAACTGATATGATAAGGGCATAGTTGGCTAGTGGTATGCCTCCCTTGACAGCTCCTCCCGGAATGAGTCAAGCATGATGCATGCAGTGTGATCAAGGGCTCTTGAACTTGTGTGTCAACCCACATCTACTAAGGGTGGCGGTCCCAGGGTGGATAGATTCCAAACTTGAAACCTACCCTGTTGGAACCGGCTATCAATTTGTGGAACATGAAACATACATGTTTGCCCTGAAACTGATCTTAGAATATTTCATGTTTATCTGGTTGATTCTTGGGTCTCTTGGGAATCCTTTCCTTTTTGCTTCATTTTTTTCAAAAAATGGAGATCAATAACAGTTGTGGCGAGTTGGTTTGCGCTCAATTCCTTTCACGAAAGGCTCTGGTTCAAAACTTCTCGGTGCTAGGTGAGTAACGAGGGCCCGTGATGTGGGGTCTGCGGGTCCTCCTGAGGACTAGTGTGTTTCACTGTTGGTTGAGCGCAAGCTCGCTGGACGCGCGGACACCTGGTTATCAAAAAAATAAAATAAAATAAAATAATAAAGTTGTGGCGAAATAGTATAAGTAACGAAATGTCTGAAAGTAAAATAGACGGGCAATGGAGAAATTAGGGTAAGTATACTACGAGTGTCATAATTTTTGTATAATGTTCATTGAGCCCATAATTTAAAAAATCGATCACTAAGTGCTATCGATACGTGGATATTAGAAAAGCTGATGTGGCATCAGTGAAATAATTATTTTGAATATTCTAATGCATATAGATTTTCATTTTTATATTTATTTTGCAGTTTTTCTTGGATTTTGCTCCCTTGGTCGACCAGGGTGGAGGCCTGCCTCACCTAGGCTAGTGAGGCCACAATAACACTAGACGATGGCTATTGTGGTTGCGAGCAAGGACCTCATGTCCTCGCCAGATCTGGGCAAGGGCCCTCATGGCCTTGCTGGCGATGGGCGAGGCTGAGGGTGCAATGGCCCTTGCCAGATCCAACGAGGGCTACCTTGCCCTCACCAACAACGTCACGAGGGCCCATCGCTTAGATCTAGCAGGGTCTTTGCACCGTCGCCAAGGCTATAATGGCCATCGCGGCCTAGGGTGAGGCGACCTCTGCCCTGGACCCTCGCCGGCCAAGGCGTAAAAAAAAAGTAAAAATGAACCAATAGTAAAAATATCAAAATATAATAAAAATTAGAAAAAAATTCTAGAAAATATTTAAAAAATTAAAAAAGTCCACATATCGCTGAAAAAGAAATAAAATTAATAAAAAGTCCACGTAGAATGATTGCCAGAAGTGGCACTTAAGTGAATGGTTTCCTTGATGTAACACTCAAATGAGCGAAAAAAAAAAAGTTATAGCACTCAAATGAGCGTCGTACAAAAATTATGACACTCGTAATGTATTTATCTCGAGAAGTTAAGTTCATTTAAGAAAGAAAAATCATCTTCTTCAACTTTATAAAATAGTTTCTAACCTCCGCTTCTAGGTGTGTGGGTTCAGTATCCAGAACTTGGAACCTACCCGCTGTTCTCAATTTTTTGAACAGGGAACAGACCTATTTGGCCTGTTTGCCCACATTCCCCGATAGAACAGGATCGGTTGCACAGCCCTAACATCTACTATGCTTTTGGGCTCCTTGGAGGATCCTCCATATGAATCAAGTCTTTTTAAACCCTTGTCTCTCAAATCCACACAAGACTTGCGCGAATTGCAACGCGGAGCTTCGATCATTTCCGCATATCGCATTGGTCCCTTGATCCCAGAGACTGGTCACATGTGCGCGTTCAGCACTCAAGTCCAAGAGACATCCGATCCTCCATCAAAATCAGAGGATCTGATGCGATGTAACTGCATTTTCGCTGAGCATGGGCGTCTCAATCGGAAGAGGAGTTATCAATCGTCCGACCTATATGCAATGGGCCTAAGGTCTTGAGCCGAGCCCAATCTCACAGGCTCTAGCCCAAGTCTCCCCCTCCTTTAGTAGACCTGACAAGGGCCTCGAGACCCATAGGCCCAACCAGGCCCACTCAGCCCGCACCGGGCCGCTCATTGATCCACCTCTAGTCACCCCTGCTCAGTCACGCTCGGAAGAAGCCAACGCCAAACGGAGCGGAAAGCCGAGAGTGGAGCTCGAGCACGGCTGCAATGGCCGCCAACTATCCCGTCCAGAAGAACACTCTCTACGTAGGTAAGTCGTTGAGCTTAACTTCGTCTTTTTTCTTCTTCTTCGTTTTGATCTTCGCAAGTGAATCACGAATAAAAGACGACGACTGAGCAGGTGGATTGGCGGAGGAGGTGAACGAGGCGATCCTGCACGCCACCTTCATCCCGTTCGGCGACATAAAGGACGTGAAGACGCCGCTCGACCAGGCGACGCAGAAGCACCGTTCCTTCGGCTTCGTCACCTTCCTCGAGAGGGAGGACGCTGCCGCCGCCATGGACAACATGGACGGCGCCGAGCTCTACGGTCGCGTCCTCACCGTCAACTACGCCCTCCCCGAGAAAATCAAGGGTGGTGAACAGGGCTGGGCCGCTCAGCCTAGTACGTCCCCCTCTTTGCTCTCTCTTTTTCTTTTTTGGCTTAAACCCTAACTTCTTACAATGCGGATATGGTGGGGTCGTTTACTGAATTACGTTGTTTTCTTGTTGAGGCTGGAGGGCGATTATGTCTGAAGTATTTGGGTTGCTGTTAGAGTCGGATGAATGTGTTAAAATTTTGTTGGTGTTGTAGGATTCTGCAGGAGCAATCATAAGCTCTTAGTTGGATTTATATACAGTTTTTCTCAAGCTTTGCTCCTGCAGTGAGCTTTTGCTTTGTTGGCATAATGGCATTCGTGTATATGTCTGCTATATCTCATGTACTAAACTACAAGAAACTGAAATTGAGTTTCAGATGAAAATGTTAAATGTTTCGGTGCGGCATGAGGTGCAAAAACTAGGTGTTGCCTTTTTGCTTGTGTGAAGAATGTCTGGTAATAAAGGAGCATACATTTGCTGTTGGTTATCCTTGTTTTGTGTAAGCTAAATCCGGTTTCCATTTGGGGTCTCTTGTTCGGGAGGAAATCATCTGTCTTGACATATGGTACTGGAGTATTGTGGCTGGACTTATTTCTGGATTGCTGATGTTTTTCAGTCCTATGCTTCATTCGAATTATGGCAATGCTGCACTGATGTGAATTATGTTGGATCTCTGTTTGGATGGAGTGTCATATCACTATTGCATGTGTGGCTTCACAAACTGAATGGGAAATATTGTACTTATTTATCTGACTTAAGTAATCCCGGATATCTAGGGGCAAAAGAGCTACCTAAATGGCCTTATCTATCCTTCCCCATTTCAGGTTAATGTTTTTATAACAATTTGCTTTGACTCTATTATCTATACAACTCTGCAGTGAGAAGAATATGATAGGGAAAGGAAGGAAAGATTGTTTGAGACTTCTTCTTTTGTACACTCTCCCATGCTCGGAAGCTCATATCGCATCATACATGACTATAATTCTCTCAAGAATCACGAGCGTGCTTTTTGACTGATTTGTATTGACTTCCTAATGCAGTTTGGGCGGACGCTGACACATGGTTTGAGCGTCAACAACAAGAGGAGGAAATGCAGCGTATGCAGGCAGAGAACAGGGCAGCTATGGAGGCTGCAGAGGAGTTGCATAGGAAGAAAATGGCACAAGATCGTGAAGGGGAAAGGAAGATGATGCAGAGCTGAAGGAGACCAATGGCTATGGCGGAAGCAGAGGCTCTGGAGCAGAAGAGCTGAAGTTGCTGGTTTAAACTGAGTTTGGATTAGGAATATGGTAACATCAAAATTTAGCATTTGGATTGTAACATAGCTGATCAATTTTGCCAGTGGGTTTCTTAGCCTGAGCATTGGATTTTGTAACTACTGGTCCTTGGGATGTCATCCATGTTGACCGCACTGTGTATACTACAGGCTAAAAAGCTATGGATTATTATGCATATTGGTGGAGATAAGAGAGAAGGCGATTGTTATCGATCATGAATGATTTCCATGGTGCAAGGACGTAGTCTGTATCGGTGCCTATTATGAGAGTTCCTTTCAATGAGTGAAAATTTATCTTCGCACTGGATACATAAGTGGAGCAGCATGTTTGACGATGATTGCTCTCTCCTACTGTGGTCTTCTACTTGAAAAGTCGCGGGTGTCATGTTTCCCATACTTTGAATTTGATGATTTGTTCAAGTTGAACTTGGATCCACTGCTCACTGTATTCACAAGAGTGAAAAGGGTTACTTCAGAAGAACTCTTGGTTTTACTTATCCAGTTGTGCTGAGAAACCCCCACAAACTAGTGGATTCCAGTCTGTTCCTATTTGTTCGGAGTCTCACCAGTCCTATCCTATTTCATTTTTCCAGCCATAATCCTCAAAAGACTTGCTGAAGTCACCTGTGGCCATCTTTCGACTGGCACTTACATAAGCAAAACAGAATACAAAGAGCTTGTCTGTTTTAATCTCATCCATTGATTTCCAATACAAGCAGTCTAAGAGAGGTCAACAGAAGTTTGCCATGAGAAGTTGAAACCCCAGCAACCGGCTTTGCCTGATGGCGAGTTCCAGGATCTCGAGTAACTGAAGGAACTACAGAAGGGGCTTCAGCTGAGGGTCAGGACTCTGTTGGAACTTAGAAGGGTGGGATCATGCTGCCTCCCAACAAAGAGGATTAGAAATACAATCCAAGGAAATTAACTGTTCCAGTGGACAATAGGAAAGGGGAAAAAAGATAAGTTCTGGTGAAATTTGCTTTGTTACATCAAAAGCTCCACTTTATCCGCAAGATCTCGACCTTAATAAGAACATGGAGAAATGTTGAGTTCGAAGCAGCTGCACTGTCCAGGAACCACACCAACTTACGTGAAGCTGGCTTACCATCTGTGCAGGCAGCGATGGGCAGTCGGTTCCTGCACCGTCATTACCAACTTAACGGCCTCGCTTTATTTTCCCCCGTTACAACTACAGCAACATTGGATGCTGAGTTGATCACCGGTAAGGTAAATGTGATCCTTTCTGGAGGGGGATTCGGCGAATCGGTTAGGAAGGTCACCCATTCGTCTTTCTCGTTGAGCGCATCATGGCCACGGAACAGCGAGGCCACATGGCCCTGGGGCCCCATTCCCAGAAGAACAAGGTCGAATTTGGGACAGTCACTGATCTGATACGTCTATTACGCGGGTCCGTACTAGCTGCCTGATAGTGAATCATACTCGTTTGCGGCCGCTTCGGCAGACACTGCGTCATTCAGGAATGCACATGGCTGGGAATAACTGGCACCTGACACACCAGTTCGGATAACCATAAAATTTGCCCGAATACTGTACGATTAGGATCATCAGTAAGGACTAGATTAGATGATTTAATCCTGTCATTCCATAAAACTGAGAGACCGAAACTCAAATCTGGTTCCCGGAATGTCCTATGTATGTTGAACATGTTCAAATCGAATATTTAAGTTCTTACTGCGAACTTTAACTAGCTCACTAACAGAATGTGGACGAACTATGCGTTTTCCTCAACTTGTTCAGTTTCCAGGAGCACTAGCACAAGTTCCATAATGCACAAGCATAGGAATCGAAGAAAACCAGCATCAAACATCATTCCAGAAAGCTAATGCTTCTAGAAGTTGAACCTGAAATTCAAGCAAACATTTCAGCAAACCGACAGTAAAATTATCACCCGACGTGCTCAAGGTTCGAGAACGCTAAGCACCATCTACCTCTGGAGTCTCTTCTTTTTCAGTGCTCCTGGCTGAACCCCTAACGCAGCTCATCAAAAGGACCAGTTTGAATACGAAGTGGGCGATGACCATGAACAGGATGTACTATGCCCTTCCAAACTAAAAGTGACTACAAAACTATAGACTAAAAGACGGTTAAACCGTTAAAAGATGTCATAGTAACAAACCTTAATATCGACATGCTGGAAGCCAACTATCTTGTAAGAAGAGACTTACCTTGGACAAAATTCCGTCCTTGCCAACTTGTATTGCTATCGGGGTGGTTTTCGAAACACACGCTCATCGGCCCAAAAGATATGCCATCTAGCCAGTCAACAGTCTGTTGTAAGGTGCTTCGCAAATTTCCTGTTAGCAGCAAAAATTAGCAAACGTTAAAGAGAGAGGGGTATCTGTATTGCTTTATCTGGTGCTCTATGATCGATTTACTGAGGTACTAGCAGCTCTGCATTACTGTTGTATACGCTATGAAACGCGTTGCTAAATTTGCTGGCTAAACAGGAAAATTGCGAAGCACCTACAACAAGACTGTTGACTGGGCTAGATGGCATATCTTTTGGGCCGATGAGCGTGTTGTTTCGAAAAACCACCCGATAGCAATTACAAGTTGGCAAAGGACGGAATTTGTCCAAGGTAAGTCTCTTCTTACAAGATAGTTGGCTTCCAGCATGTCGATATTAAGGTTTGTTACTATGACATCTTTTAACGGTTTAACCGTCTTTTAGTCTATAGTTTGTAGTCACTTTTAGTTTGGAAGGGCATAGTACATCCTGTTCATGGTCATCGCCCACTTCGTATTCAAACTGGTCCTTTTGATGAGCTGCGTTAGGGGTTCAGCCAGGAGCACTGAAAAAGAAGAGACTCCAGAGGTAGATGGTGCTTAGCGTTCTCGAACCTTGAGCACGTCGGGTGATAATTTTACTGTCGGTTTGCTGAAATGTTTGCTGAATTTCAGGTTCAACTTCTAGAAGCATTAGCTTTCTGGAATGATGTTTGATGCTGGTTTTCTTCGATTCCTATGCTTGTGCATTATGGAACTTGTGCTAGTGCTCCTGGAAACTGAACAAGTTGAGGAAAACGCATAGTTCGTCCACATTCTGTTAGTGAGCTAGGTTAAAGTTCGCAGTAAGAACTTAAATATTCGATTTGAACATGTTCAAACATACATAGGACATTCCGGGAACCAGATTTGAGTTTCGGTCTCTCAGTTTTATGGAGAATGACAGGATTAAATCATCTAATCTAGTCCTTACTGATGATCCTAATCGTACAGTATTCGGGCAAATTTTATGGTTATCCGAACTGGTGTGTCAGGTGCCAGTTATTCCAGCCATGTGCATTCACTGAATGACGCAGTGTCTGCCGAAGCGGCCGCAAACGAGTATGAATTCACTATCAGGCAGCTAGTACGGACCCGCGTAATAGACGTATCAGAGATCAGTGACTGTCCCAAATTCGACCTTGTTCTTCTGGGAATGGGGCCCCAGGGCCATGTGGCCTCGCTGTTCCGTGGCCATGATGCGCTCAACGAGAAAGACGAATGGGTGACCTTCCTAACCGATTCGCCGAATCCCCCTCCAGAAAGGATCACATTTACCTTACCGGTGATCAACTCAGCATCCAATGTTGCTGTAGTTGTAACGGGGGAAAATAAAGCGGAGGCCGTTAAGTTGGTAATGAACGGTGCAGGAACCGACTGCCCATCGCTGCCTGCACAGATGGTAAGGCCAGCTTCACGTAAGTTGGTGTGGTTCCTGGACAGTGCAGCTGCTTCGGAACTCAACATTTCTCCATGTTCTTATTAAGGTCGAGATCTTGCGGATAAAGTGGAGCTTTTGATGTAACAAAGCAAATTTCACCAAGAACTTATCTTTTTTTCCCCTTTCCTATTGTCCACTGGAACAAGTTAATTTCCTTGGATTGTATTTCTAATCCTCTTTGTTGGGAGGCAGCATGATCCCACCCTTCTAAGTTCCAACAGAGTCCTGACCCTCAGCTGAAAGCCCCTTCTGTAGTTCCTTCAGTTACTCGAGATCCTGGAACTCGCCATCAGGCAAAGCCGGTTGCTGGGGTTTCAACTTCTCATGGCAAAACTTCTGTTGACCTCTCTTAGACTGCTTGTATTGGGAAATCAATGGATTGAGATTAAAACAGACAAGCTCTTTGTATTCTGTTTGCTTATGTAAGTGCCAGTCGAAAGATGGCCACAGGTGACTTCAGCAAGTCTTTTGAGGATTATGGCTGGAAAAATGAAATAGGATAGGACTGGTGAGACATCCGAACAAATAGGAACAAGACTGGAATCCACTAGTTTGTGGGGGTTTCTCAGCACAACTGGATAAGTAAAACCAAGAGTTCTTCTGAAGTAACCCTTTTCACTCTTGTGAATACAGTGAGCAGTGGATCCAAGTTCAACTTGAACAAAATCATCAAAATTCAAAAGTATGGGAAACATGACACCCGCGACTTTTCAAGTAGAAGACCACAGTAGGAGAGAGCAATCATCGTCAAACATGCTGCTCCACATTATGTATCCAGTGCGAAGATAAAATTTCACTCATTGAAAAGGAACTCTCATAATAGGCACCGATACAGACTACGTCCTTGCACCATGGAAATCATTCATGATCGATAACAATCGCCTTCTCTCTTATCTCCACCAATATGCATAATAATCCATAAGCTTTTTAGCCTGTAGTATACACAGTGCGGTCAACATGGATGACATCCCAAGGACCAGTAGTTACAAAATCCAATGCTCAGGCTAAGAAACCCACTGGCAAAATTGATCAGCTATGTTACAAATCCAAATGCTAAATTTGATGTTACCATATTCCTAAATCCAAACTCAGTTTAAAACCAGCAACTTCAGCTCTTCTGCTCCAGAGCCTCTGCTTCCGCCATAGCCATTGGGTCATCCTTCAGCTCTGCATCATCTTCCTTTTCCCCTTCACGATCTTGTGCCATTTTCTTCCTATGCAACTCCTCTGCAGCCTCCATAGCTGCCCTGTTCTCTGCCTGCATACGCTGCATTTCCTCCTCTTGTTGTTGACGCTCAAACCATGTGTCAGCGTCCGCCCAAACTGCATTAGGAAAGTCAAATACAAATCAGTCAAAAAAGCACGCTCGTGATTCTTGGAGAGAATTATAGTCATGTATGAATGCGATATGAGCTTCCGAGCATGGGAGAGTGTACAAAAGAAGAAGTCTCAAACAAATCTTTCCTTCCTTTCCCTATCATATTCTTCTCACTGCAGAGTTGTATAGATAATAGAGTCAAAAGCAAATTGTTATAAAAAACATTAACCTGAAAAATGGGGAAGGATAGATAAGGCCATTTAGGTAGCTCTTTTGCCCCTAGATATCGGGATTACTTAAGTCAGATAAATAAGTACAATATTTCCCATTCAAGTTGTGAAGCCACACATGCAATAGTGATATGACACTCCATCCAAACAGAGATCCAACATAATTCACATCAGTGCAGCATTGCCATAATTCGAATGAAGCATAGGACTGAAAAACATCAGCAATCCAGAAATAAGTCCAGCCACAATACTCCAGTACCATATGTCAAGACAAGATGAGTTTCCTCCCGAACAAGAGACCCCAAATGGAAACCGGATTTAGCTTACACAAAACAAGGATAACCAAACAGCAAAATGTATGCTCCTTTATTACCAGACATTCTTCACACAAGCAACAAAAGGCAACAACCTAGTTTTGCACCTCATGCCGCACCGAAACATTTAACATTTTCATCTGAAACTCAATTTCAGTTTCTTGTAGTTTAGTACATGAGATATAGCAAGACATATACACGAATGCCATTATGCCAACAAAGCAAAAGCTCACTGCAGGAGCAAAGCTTGAGAAAAACTGTATATAAATCCAACTAAGAGCTTATGATTGCTCCTGCAGAATCCTACAACACCAACAAAAATTTTAACACATTCAATCCGACTCTAACAGCAACCCAAATACTTCAGACATAATCGCCCTCCAGCCTCAACAAGAAAACAACGTAATTCAGTAAACGACCCCACCATATCCGCATTGTAAGAAGTTAGGGTTTAAGCCAAAAAAGAAAAAGAGAGAGCAAAGAGGGGACGTACTAGGCTGAGCGGCCCAGCCCTGTTCACCACCCTTGATTTTCTCGGGGAGGGCGTAGTTGACGGTGAGGACGCGACCGTAGAGCTCGGCGCCGTCCATGTTGTCCATGGCGGCGGCAGCGTCCTCCCTCTCGAGGAAGGTGACGAAGCCGAAGGAACGGTGCTTCTGCGTCGCCTGGTCGAGCGGCGTCTTCACGTCCTTTATGTCGCCGAACGGATGAAGGTGGCGTGCAGGATCGCCTCGTTCACCTCCTCCGCCAATCCACCTGCTCAGTCGTCGTCTTTTATTCGTGATTCACTTGCGGAAGATCAAAAACGAAGAAGAAGAAGAAAAAGACGAAGTTAAAGCTCAACGACTTACCTACGTAGAGAGTGTTCTTCTGGACGGGATAGTTGGCGGCCATTGCAGCCGTGCTCGAGCTCCAACTCTCGGCTTTCCGCTCCGTTGGCGTTGGCTTCTTCCGAGCGTGACTGAGCAGGGGTGACTAGAGGTGGATCAATGAGCGGCCGGTGCGGGCTGAAGTGGGCCTGGTTGGGCCTATGGGTCTCGAGGCCCTTGTCAGGTCTACTAAAGGAGGGGGAGACTTGGGCTAGAGCCATGTGAGATTGGGCTCGGCTCAAAGACCTTAGGCCCATTGCATATAGGTCGGACGATTGATAACTCCTCTTCCGATTGAGACGCCCATGCTCAGCGAAAATGCAGTTAACATCGCATCAGATCCTCTGATTTTGATGGAGGATCGGATGTCTCTTGGACTGAGTGCTGAACGCGCACATGTGACCAGTCTCTGGGATCAAGGGACCAATGCGATATGCGGAAATGATCGAAGCTCCGCGGTTGCAATTCGCGCAAGTCTTGTGTGGATTTGAGAGACAAGGGTTTAAAAAGACTGATTCATATGGAGGATCCTCCAAGGAGCCCAAAAGCATAGTAGATGTTAGGGCTGTGCAACCGATCCTGTTCTATCGGGGAATGTGGGCAAACAGGCCAAATAGGTCATGTTCCCTGTTCAAAAAATTGAGAACAGCGGGTAGGTTCCAAGTTCTGGATACTGAACCCACACACCTAGAAGCGGAGGTTAGAAACTATTTTATAAAGTTGAAGAAGATGATTTTCTTTCTTAAATGAACTTAACTTCTCGAGATAAATACATTACGAGTGTCATAATTTTTGTACGACGCTCATTTGAGTGCTATAACTTTTTTTTCGCTCATTGAGTGTTACATCAGAGGAAAACCATTCACTTAAGTGCCACTTCTGGCAAATCATTCTACGTGGACTTTTTATTAATTTTATTTCTTTTCAGCGATATGTGGACTTTTTTAATTTTTTAAATATTTTCTAGAATTTTTTTCTAATTTTTATTATATTTTGATATTTTTACTATTGGTTCATTTTTACTTTTTTTACGCCTTGGCCGGCGAGGGGGTCCAGGGGCAGAGGGTCGCCTCACCCTAGGCCGCGATGGCCATTATAGCCTTGGCGACGGTGCAAAGACCCTGCTAGATCTAAGCGATGGGCCCTCGTGACGTTGTTGGTGAGGGGCAAGGTAGCCCTCGTTGGGATCTGGCAAGGGCCATTGCACCCTCAGCCTCGCCCATCGCCAGCAAGGCCATGAGGGCCCTTGCCCAGATCTGGCGAGGACATGAGGTCCTTGCTCGCAACCACAATAGCCATCGTTAGTGTTATTGTGGCCTCACTAGCCTAGGGTGAGGCAGGCCTCACCCTGGTCGACCAAGGGAGCAAAATCCAAGAAAAAACTGCAAAATAAATATAAAAAAATGAAAAATCTATATGCATTAGAATATTCAAAATAATTATTTCACTGATGCCACATCAGCTTTCTAATATCCACGTAATCGATAGCACTTAAGTGATCGATTTTTTAAAATTATGGGGCTCAATGAACATTATACAAAAATTATGACACTCGTAGTATACTTACCCTAATTTCTCCATTGCCCGTCTATTTTACTTTCAGACATTTCGTTACTTATACTATTTCGCCACAACTTTATTATTTTATTTTATTTATTTTTTTGATAACCAAGGTGTCCGCGCGTCCAGCGAGCTTGCGCTCAAACCAACAGTGAAACACGACTAGTCCTCAGGAGGACCCGCAGACCCCACAATCACGGGCCCTCGATTAACTCACCTAGCACCGAGAAGTTTTGAACCCAGAGCCTTTCGTGAAAGGAATTGAGCGCAAACCAACTCGCCACAACTGTTATTGATCTCCATTTTTTGAAAAAAAATGAAGCAAAAAGGAAAGGATTCCCAAGGAGACCCAAGAATCAAACCAGATAAACCATGAAATATTCTAAGATCAGTTTCAGGGCAAACAATGTATGTTCATGTTCCACAAATGATAGCCGTTCCAACAGGGTAGGTTTCAAGTTTGGAATCTATCCACCCTGGGACGACCACCCTTAGTAGATGTGGGTTGACACACAAGTTCAAGAGCCCTTGATCACACTGCATGCATCATGCTTGACTCATTCCGGGAGGAGCTGTCAAAGGGAGGCATACCAACTAGCCAACTATGCCCTTATCATATCAGTTATGTATGTTATTCACAATTACAACCTTTGGGTAGCTTAAAAGTGAATTGCACAGACTAAAGTTGGGGAAAGATCTTCGAACAAAAAAAAAAAGTTGGGGAAATAGCACTCTGTTGAATCAAATGGCGGCTTGATCACTTGTTTCTTCGAACAATTAGATATACATGTTTTTAAGAAACCAACCTTCACTGAAATCGCTTGCAAAAAATATCCTGAAAGCTTGGAAGACCCAACCTTACGGTTGCGTCATTTCTGTCCGTAGCCTTGAACTGAGAATGCCTATAAACCAGCAACTTCCCTCCATCACCAGCAGCTGCAAAGACAGCTGGAGTAGAATCATTGGTAGCCATACAAGAGACACTGCCACCTGCCACACAAGAAAAATCAGACAGAGTATTACATCAGCCTTCTTAGATTACGGTATGGTAACATTAATGCATAGCTTCTCAACTCTCCCTATCTTTATTGGTTCTACAAGAAATTGCTTTTTAGGCAAAATTCACGATTCTCAAATTGTTAAGGCAGCTGCAGTCCGCGAGGAAAACTTATAATATCGAGTTCTTAGTTTGATGACAAGATCCACTTAATCCCTTGATTCAATTCTAACTCAGGTTCTGATCCTTGGAAATTTATGACAAATATAGGGAAAGGGTACAAAGCCATTCAATGGATGTTTGAGGCCAGCACACACTGCCTCCAACTCCCACTGGTGTCGCTCAGCCTGAACACCCAAAGTGGCTGTTCGTGCAATGGTACCAACTCCCACTTTATAAGCCCACAAGGTTTCCCCTTCTTGTAACGAAGGGTTTGGGGATGGGGAAAGGTCCTGAAAAGGAAAGAATATTATCTTTTCTCTTGCTTGCTGCTGTGTCACCCGTGACGTATTTCACATGATTACTCACGTTAACCTTGTATTTCTGGACTCCCTTTCCGTTCCCAGCAAAACCACGGATTTAATTTGGTAGATGAGATACACTTCCAGAAATTTTAAGACAGGCCAGCATAGGGTCATTTTCAAGTGAATTGCAACAATAAAATATGCTAGAGGAATTACTATCTGTTGAGGCTGATGTCTTGTATTCTGTTATCCAAGAGATTATGAGGCGGTTTCGAAAGGACCCCTGACGACTGGACAGCACGGGGTCCCGCTCCCCGGTGAGCGGGCGGGGTTCGGGGGGGCCGCCCCGACGGGGGTCGCTGGGGCAGCGCCCCCAAGCCGCCAAAGACGTTTTATGTTCAGTCATAGAATGATTTATATGGGACAGTTAAATATTTTAGGCTATGTGGGCAATTTTGTAAATTTGTGCCATGTAGGGTTTCGCTATATATATTGAGGGTGAAACTGGTTGTAAATACTTTTTCCATGATAGTGAAACAGATCTCATCTCCCCGTAGACGTAGGCAGGCGGAACCTCTCCGTTGCCGAACCACGTAAATTTGTGTGTTGTGCAAATTTCCATTACTTTCTTGCATCGTTGATAGGATCGAATTCAAATATTCGACACTATCAAGATTCGTTACTCTTCAAAGACGAAGGAATGAGAAAGGATTATGAGTAGGGGTGAGTATGAACCTTGTGGGTCAGTAGACAAAGGAATGATAATGAATCACGACAAACTAGCAAGTGAATTCACTTTAGAAAAAGAAAGAAAGAGAAAAGGTAGAAAGGAAAATCTTCCTTCTTCAACAATGCCGGCAAAGCTGATAGTTTTACAGATTATTAACTGGCCAACCAAATTACATATACATACATGCATGCATGCATGCATATGTAAGTAAAGGACATTATGAGTTTACTGCAAGAGAGACTTTCAAGTTAATTGGACTTCATTGAAGCTCAATTGTGAATTTATATGTGCAGGGATAACTTGATGACTATCATAAGCAAATCAGAGAAGAAAAGACAAACATGTACCTGGGAAATAATGAAGAGTCCCCAATCTTTTCCAGTAGATAACTCCCACATGTAAACATGTCCTTCATTTGTAGCAATGATCCCTTGACCAGCTAATACACCAACTGAAGCGACCCTGTAGAGTCAATACCATATTAAGCATCTGCTATGCGAAATCCGGAGTCTCTGTCTCAAAGAAACGCATAAAATCTGGAATTCCATAGTTGGCTACTAAACAAGCAATCACTCCTGACAGCATCCTAAAAGCTTAAAACGCGAGAGCTCTTTGAAACCACACAGTGGCACATGCATCACAGGCTTAAAGAGTTCATATCAACATCCACCCTTCTGTTGACAAAGCAAACTACTGCCTTCATGACAAAGAAAATCTGAAAAGAGCCATTCCCAGAGTAAATTCTCAGAATCATTGCATAGAAGAAACTTTGTAGAGAGCAAAAGGATGTTTTCAGTCTATATTCTTGTGTTTTGTTTCTTGCAAATTGACATAAATCTACCGATAACAGTAGCTGTGACCCTAAGATAATGTTCAATAAGCAACATTCCCATCTTCATAAGGATAAAATGGTCTTTCTATACCGATCTTTGTTCGGAATTAAGCCCTACATACTGATAAGAAAACATATCCACCTTCAAACCACTGCAATGAGCACTTGGAACCTAGCCTGAAAGGGAAGCTAAGAGTCTCATTAGCAAAAACAATATGTCTTGATGCCAGTAATATGTTCTAATAACACCTAGCTAGTAATTTCATGAGCCTCAAGCACAGTGCTTAGTGATCACTTTAAGCCATTCGTGAATACAGGAGGAGAATATAAACTAAAGAACACTTTAAACTTCCAAGTCGGGCACCTTTGATCCAACGTATTTCCCAATATAACCATCTTCTCCACCAATAGAGCTAGTCTCCATTCTACAACTGAATCTGTTCGGCGAGCAGTTGATTGATAGTCATGTTCAACCTCAGAAACAGCAGCAACTAGAAGCCATAAAGCAATATCCTCCTCTTCTAAATGAAGAAAGGTGGGGTTCGCATCATGCCCTGAGAAGCCCTTCATTGTTGCTTCCACAATTACATCGACATGCTCCTCTAAATTTCTTTTACCAGAAATAAAATCTTGTCTTCTCCATCTAAATAAGCTGATTGGAAGAAAGGTAGAAACTGAAGGATTGGGATGAGAGAACTTAGACAAGAAAATGCGCTTTGATACATCCCTGAAAGAATCGTGAAAAAAACTGACGCGTTAATGCAATGAAGAAAATATGACAACGAAAATTGAGAAGTGCCGCAGGATAACAGAAAGGCCAAAAGCTGATGCAATAAAGGGAAAGGATGGGCTATGAGAACTACTGTTTTGAGGAGCTGATTGTATTACTTGTTCTCTCAGTTTTTCCCAAAACTTTTGTATGTCCTTTCTTATAAAGGTACTCCACAGCTTCTCTCATCATATTCAGACTTTCGTGTCCTCTCGCACATTAACTAATGCACAACCATTTCACTAATTCTTAACTCCACTTACAATCTTGCCACAGAAAAATGGATTTTAAGCAGGACCTGGACCTCAGAAATAAAGCGCCGTACCACAGACTAAATTCCCCCAGGCCATTATGTCCAACAACTAAGTATGCATGTCTCGGGATTTTCTTCAACTCCACAATGCAAGGAGAAACGCAATCACTGGTTGGTATATCAAATTCTTCTGTCCCAGCACTGTAAAATAGCTTCTTTCAGATACATGTAAATAGGCATTATTTTGCAGTACTAACTATAGCATACACATGAAGGCCAAGTAATGCAGTATATAAGCTCCAGGTTCCAGAGATAACGCCAGCATAGAGAAAAAGGTAGGAGGAAGAGCAATCAAATGCTTTTCCATATCTCCATATGGCATGTACCAAAGTTTCCCCACTTCCACTGATCTCACAATGTCCAGCCTGTACAGAGAATGCTACAAGATTCTCTCTCTAGTTCACAAAAACAAGGAGGTCGGAAATTTCCACAACTACTATAGATGTTAGCTGGTATCATTGCTCAAGTATGAAAGTATGGGTAGCGAACAAGATTCACTATAGCCAGTTATATTGTGACATGTAGGAAGTATAATGATTGCTAGACCAAGACAGACATCCCTGACTGTGCATGGGCATGTTATAATAAAGGAGGATACACAACTCATGCAGAAATCAGCTTCTTGACAGAAACTTTGGAAGGGCTTCACTTCAGAGATGAAACTAACTTCTCAGCTATTTATTACAGCATTTAATATAGTGCCAAGAATTTACACCTCTGCAGAAGACATGATACAAGCAATAGTCCAATGGTTTTCTTTGCAGCAAGCACAAAGAAGAAGAAGAAGAAGAAGAGGAGCTTCAATTAAAGCAGGTATTTTTAATAACCTCCAGGCTGGATTCATGGCCCACAGATGCAGTCTCCCACTCTCTCCAATAGCAACCAGATAATTAGGTTCGCAGACCAATATTGAGTGTACCCTGTCAATAGCTTTCAGAGTTGCCACAAGAGTTACGTAACCCACGTTTGCTTGAACAATCCTAACAGCATTCTCATCAAATGAGACCAATGCACATGTTGAGCATGAACACGAAATTCTTCTTTCCCTGCAAGTATTAATGTTATAAATAATGTCTTTTCCCTTACCTCTGTGGTTATTTGTCCAAATATAGATTATACCTGCAACATGGTGCTTCCATACAGCCAAGAAAGACAAGGCCTTTTCCTTGCGGTGTGAACTGCAAGTAAGATCTTTCTGGCGCAATCTAGTGAGAAAGAAGCACGTGCCAAACAATAGACTAATCATATGCAGCTCACAATAACAAAAGAAAACATGCCAGATATTTCACAAAAAGAAGCTTACCTGACCACCATATATATTTTGTGGGATTGGCAAGGTAACTGGTGTATGACCAAGAAATGAGGGGCATCCTTCCCCTGCATGTTCAGTGGGTATGTTGTAAAGAAACAAGGTTTTCACCTTATCCTCTGCAAGGCCACAGAGTATGCAAATATATGTCTCATTTTCATGTGTATTCAACCACACTGCCACAATTGGAAGAGGATGAACATAGCAACCAACGAGCTGATATATGCTTTTCTGCTCACTGTTGGGCTGCACATTCGCATACGATTTTGACTGTGGAACAGCCTGATCTTTCTTAGCAGCATCTTTCATGCAATCAAGCATATCTGTGGCTGACACCAGATATGGTATAGAGTTTCTTGGTTTCTCGTCAATTAAGGGTTGAGCTGAAGGGAAGCTCAAAATATTTTTCTTGACTAACGCACAGACAGACGCTTGAACTTGTGAACCATTGGGGTCCTCATTTGTACTATGCTTAACATTTGTGGTAGGCATCTCTGTGGGCACATAATTAGACTGTCCAATTGTGGGGACTTTTGCAATATCACTACGGCCTGGTTCATCATTTAACTCTTGGCAAAGGAAGTCTCCAGCAGCAGTACATCTTTCAGCACTGCAACCATTTCCGAAAGTCCTGCACACGGTGCCTTCTGATGGTGGGCATTGAGACTTGCCAGTCAAAAGTGTTTTACACTCAATCATGGCACAGTCGTTGTTACCAAGACCTGCTTTGGCATCAGCTTCATGGTTAGTCCCTACCGCAATCATATGCATCTGCAGGGAAAATACACATATCGATGATTAAGCTCGCACCCTTAAAAAGAAAAAACCTGTTAGATCTATGAAGTTGGACTTTCCACTCCTTGTTCCAGGTCCTTGATATCAACAAAAGTCCCACACTGATGTAAAACTAATCCCTATGAATGAATGATCTTCCTACATTTTCAGCCAAAAATGACAAAGCCTTGTCAAAGCTCACTGTCAGAGAAATGGTAAGGGAAGCTTCTTTTTCTACACAAGTTAGAAATTAGGTTCATCATAATTTACGGTCCATTTCTACTGGCTGTTTGTCACACCATTATAGGCATGCTAAATAAGTGATCTGCAAGCAAGAATAGGAAATGAAATCACCTGAAACGCAATCAGATGCAGCTATGAGGCCCTCTTCAAACGAAAACAAGTCTGTGCTCATATTAGCCCATTCGGCAAGAGGTCCGGAGATCCATGTTGAAAAACATTCCTGGAATCAGCGCAATCTCCTTGAATTTTTTCAATGGGGAGCACATGCATTTCATCAAGACAAAAAACACTATTTGTGCCACTCATATTGACGTCATTCGGTTTTATCCTGCAAGAAAACAAAACAAGCTTCAATCTGTGAACGGAATATATGAGCACGTGGTAGCTTCATAGTGAGCCAATAAAGAAAATTTAGCAAGTCATTCACATTGCCACCACATTGATCTACCTCAAAGCTGTCAGAAGCTATTGCATTGTTATTCTTAGAACTTCTGATGATAGAAGCAGAATCTGCAGCTAGGACTAGCATGTTTTCTTCCTTCACTACTTGTGCATTTCCATAGTTTGCTAGATCTGCAACATATAAGTGATATGATTATTATTCAGTACAAACTACACAAAGCATGTAACCAACCTGTGAATTGTGTAATATTTATGTTAGTCTAGCAGTGATAAATGGTGTTTCCCCGTACCACCACTAGATGACGTAGTAACAAACGGACCAGCATTTTTCTCCTCAAATTCCACAACACCTGAAAGATGTCTTGGATCACTAACACCTTGCTTAGCTTCACTCTTCTTTCTTGAGGCCTCCTTAAGAAGGTAGTGCTTGCGGAAGCAGAAGTGTCATCATAGACTTGGCTACATCTTGACCAACAGAATCAAGATTACTTTTCTCAGAGCTACAATTCAAAGGGTCCTTGTCCATCACCCTCCAGGGTGTGATTCAGCAACCAAACCTCCAAAATCAGACTTGTAGTCCACAGCTGCCACACCTTGCGAATTGAAAGATGTTTTGCCGAGACTAGTCGACACATGATCATGCAATTTATCTCCATTGTCTAGCAAGCCACAAATTGAGGGAAATTAGCCGCCCCATTATAACGTGATACGTCTTCATTTTCTAATATTAACCCAGATTAGGATACCTTGACTATCATAAGTATCAAGTGCACAAAGAGACATATCACTGACGTTGACACCAGAGTCATTCACAAATAGAGGTTCTTCAATGTGTGTTCCATTTCCACAGAAGAGCTCAACCCAGGGGCTGCACCATCTTTTAACCTATCAAGCTGTGAGGCATTAAGAATGTTTCCTGTTCAATAAGCAAAGTAGGAAACCTCATTCTTAACTTACTGCAAGAATAAAGCTTTTCCAGAAATTCTAACAATGAAAAGAAAACTGATATATAGGTATTCCCGCCTTAATAGGCAAGTTATTAATAATATGATAAGGTCCGGGGAAGTTCTCAAATATCATAGCAAAGAGGTTAACACAAAGCTTCATAACTGTCAAATTTCTGTCAGGTGATTTCAATGAAAGGGACTTACGGATTCTTCTGCTGCAGATACACATTGGGTTAGGCCAGTAGATTTGGGATCTTCAGGGCTTTGAAGGTTATTTTCGTCTGCAGCTTGGACCCCATCATACTTGGTCACAATGTTTGAGTTCATTTGCTTCGACGATATTCCAGGAGATCCACAGATGATTTTATCTCCACCTGAAGCTGAGTAAATGCATGAGCTAACACCGTTACGCTTCACTGACTCCCTGTCCTGGTCCTCCTGCATTCAAGTTCTTAGAATTTTCCAGAACTGATGTTTGTAGTCTTTTATAGGGAACTTCAGAACTGGACCTTGTACCTCTGTTTTCTGGTCTCCTACTTCTCTTTCTCGTAGTTCGTGGCTCAACCAAACATGCCAGTAAATCAGGATATGAACATGAATTAGGGCATCTATTGACTTGTCTGGTAGGGAAGCGCCACTGCAGAAGCTAGAAGATAGCAGATTGGGTTTCTGCAATTCCCTCTACATTGGCCACTAGCTCCCTAAGCAATCGCTGAACCAATGGATCCTTAAAGCCAAAGAACTGCACACCATATAAACAGATGGGAATTTATGTTAAGCAGCAAAAGTAATTGCTTAAACATGCTTAATATTCAAATCAGCGGCAATTAAAGAAAAGTAAAGGCTTAGCATTCCTTTGCACCAATACCAAAAATATATTACTGAAGCAATCACTCTAGTAAGTAACATGAAACAAAAGTACAAAAGACGCTTGTGCAAAAGCTCACTGTAGATTTCTAAAATATTTCAGGAGCTCTAGCTCATGCTCTTGTGATGTTAAAGACGATTATGACTAGTGAACTTTGTCATGGAAGAGATTCGGTCGAAGAATCAATGCCAAGAGCTACATGACATACTCTCAGGAGGAACCAACAGGTTCATAATGCACATACAGGGGAATGTGACATATTTCAATCAAGTTTGCAAACATATTGCAATCAAGTCATTTGAAATACTTCCAGATAAAACAACAGCAGTGAGAGCATATTTCATGAAAGCTTAAAAGATGACACCCATGCCTTATCAAATGGTCGCAAAGATAACAGCACCGGCAAATATCAATTTGGGGATTGATGTAGAGGTCTCAGCATCAAACGTGTATTGGGTGCATTTCCTAAGAAATATAGTGATTTGCAACATCTGAATTATACCATATTCATATTCCATGAAAGCCCGACACATTGAACTAAAGTGCCGAGCACACGAATTATTATCAGTAGGCATGTCATAAGAATGTCAAAAGAGAAAAACCATGATGAGATGATATGTGAATTCTAAGGAATGTGTCCACATCTTTGAAGCCTCGTGTATTTCTAGATAGAGTGGATAAATGATAATACTTCCGGATCATGTAAGAATATTCCGTTTCATCCAGCAACATAAGGCCGACACACCACTAATACCATTCCCCCGTGATTCTTCAATCCTGCCAATTCATTAGTCAAGTGTGCTTGTTCCTTAATCAAAAGAAGCAGAGAAGTCAAGTCTGAATGGAACCAAAAAACTCTAGAAACCTATTGATCAAGATCAGTGCCTTGTATTCAGACCAATAGGTGGACAAAGGGCAAGGGATGGAGCGAGAAATTAAGAACATGAAGATCTTTTAATGACTAAAGTTGGAGCACAAATTGGAAAGCAACAAAGCACTATACATGTGAAATTTTGAAGTTTAACACTGAAGTACCAGTATACCTCAGTGCCATCTATCTTGCAAGAAAATCTCTTTCCATGCCATATCTTCATACGAGGGAAACCTTTCTTTTGAAACCTATCCCAGGCAATATTTGGAGTTTGCCCAGAGCATGAATGTCCATCCGCAGCAGTAACCTGTATAAGAGTGAAGTCAGTTAGATTGATTTCTGAAGCAAGCCCTCAACAAAATTAATGAGCAGATAGCCACACACCATAAACAAAGCCCTTTAGAACCTTCACAAACTTCTATCTTACATCTGCTCCCCCATGAGCTCGAACAGCTTGATATCCAATCGGATAAGGGTACCGGTCTTTTCCCTATAATGGGGGAGGGAAGTCAACTGTGAGATCTGCCAAATATAGATTTAGATTTACCTAGGTGATGGACGTAACATGCAGTTAGTTAGAACCAACCATGCGGCCATACTAAAGTTCGCCTGTGCATTAGAAGAATTACCGACAGCAGTCCTACCTCATTTTGACCAAAGGTTCTTCAACGCATGTTCAACATAACTCTTTGGAGTTAAGATGAATATCATTATTCAATTTTTGTGGCATAGTTAGAAACAAGGGTACTTAAGAGTTGTAACGAGAAACATTGAGAGCCCCTTATTAGAGGAAGTTTAGGTGCTTTTGGATAATGAAACTAGTACAACAAATGTCGGTCTTCATTGAAAAATGGCCTCCCACTATGTATGAGTATGTTGTAATGTGCACGTACATATGTTTTGCACTAAATAATGGTCGGACTTATAAAGAGAAGCTCGGGATGAATAACCATATTTTCATGCTAAAAGTTCCCTTGTAAGGAAAGTATGTGAAGATGAAAATTCCATTTAGCAGCATATGTGATGCTAGCACTAGGCACGGGGTCTCTTATTGAACCGCTTTCGAGTTGATCCTTATCTTGCACAATCTCAATGAACCAGGAAGGTATTTAATGGAACTTGGGTTGTAAAGTTAAAATCAAACAGATTCTTCCAACAATAAACGGCTAAGCTTGAACATGAATACAGCTTCTTTAGAACTCACCTACGTCAACAATATGAAAAAATTATTGACTGCTGCTGCCATATATAATCTGTTCTAGCTCCCATCACTCTCACTTTTTATATCATTGTTCACTAATTGAGTCATTCTCCCCCTCCCCACCACCCCTCGACACGTACGATGCCACGCTAAATTTGCAGAAAACAAAGATATCACAGTGCATTGGACTCCGCTCCCTTTAGGATCTGAATTCTCGTCACGCTGCAGAGTGCACACAACTCCATCTTGACCATAGCCCCATCTAAATCATTAGCTTAGCCAATCTAGCCCCCGTCTCTAATATGCAAGTTCGCATTATATGGACTGAATATAGCACAATAAAACCATCGGATTGTCCAAAATGCATGTCATTGGTGCGCGGAAGTAACCTATTGCCAGCGACCTCAACTGCGTCGCAATCCAACAGGCGGAGCGACTGTAAATCAGGCACGCTTATTGAAATCTATACAGAAACACTGACAATTTTTGATCGAGAGAACGAAAAAAAAAGAGAGAGAGATCCGAGTGGGGACGAACCCTGGAGCAGCTCCAGTACTTCTTATCCACGGTCCTTTGTACAAGCGCCCGATCGAGGTTATCTCCAGACCGTCCGTCTTCGCCGCTTCATCTTCCTCCTCTTTCGATTTCGCCATTGACGTCGCAACCTGAGGATTAAAGGAGGCAAAAGGAAAGCGAGAGAAATGGAATTTAGAGAGGGGGGCAGTGGAGGGAGATGATATGGCGGGAAAGAGAAATGGGAAGGGACAAGATCACCTTTAACGCAGATATGCATCTGCGGAACAAAAGCCCTCGTGGAAGTGTCGCAGACCGTCCGATAGTGTGGAGTGAGTTTGGCCCGTTGAAATGTTGACTCGGAGGGACAGATCAGACGGACTAAAAACTGTGAAAAACGCAGGATGTGATCGCCGTTGCCGGGATCGAACCCGGGTCTCCCGCGTGACAGGCGGGGATACTTACCACTATACTACAACGACCTCATTGTTCAAGCACAACCCCAAGACTATATAAAATAAAATTTATAACTACTCTTATATAGAAACCTGTCGATCTACATGAAAATTCTGCTATACCCACATGAAGAAGTTACTATTTCTTGATAAGTTGAATTTTAGTGGTATAAAATCAAATACTCCAATCTAGTACGTTGGTTAAACATTTACCTAAAACAATTTTTCAAATAATCGAAAATTGGTATACCTGTAACAAATAAAACTCTTAGTTGCTTCCGTTTAATATCCTATGTTAAGTAGTTAACATCGAAATATGGTACGATGACCCCATCGGACATTTTGCTGCACATCGAATCCACGCTAGACAAATCGTTTGTCGCGTGTTTTTTCGTGTCAGCAGGTTTACGGAAGCAAGTCTAGGGTGAATTTGTCGCGAGCAAAATCCAATTTGAGATTTATCGTGAAGCGAAAATCAATTTGAGTTAAATGTGTGACGGGTGTTCGAGATCTTTATGGTGTCAATTAGTCTCCTTTCCTTTTCTTTCCTTTTCTTTTCTTTTGTGTTCTAAGCATTTAGAAGAGAGACAAAGTAAACAAGGACGTCATTAGCGAGTAACCGACGAAAGCACGGTATTTATCTCCTCCTCCTCCTCCTTTGTTCTTTTCTTTTGGGAGGGGGAAGAAGGTAAATGGCGGAAAAGGGAAGGAAGCCCAAAGAAGAAACTAGGGAGGAGGAATCGAAGGAGCAGCGGGAGCGAACAAAAAGGAGTGGCCCCAAGGCGGAGGGGTGCGGAGACCGGGCCTGAACGCGGCACGTGTGGAGGGGACGATGTACGGCCCACAGGGCCCCTCCCCCCGTCTTTTCCCATCCATCATCTTCCCGGGGGGGGGCGCGTACCGTCTCGGACGACGCGCGTGTCGTTGTTGTTTCGTTCAGTGACCACTGGTTCAGAACTTTTGCCCCCACTTTCCAAAAGCGGCTACTGCACCATACCCGCCTGATGATGCACCGTGCAAGCAATTAATAAGCGTGGACACCGGCCGTTTCACGTCTCGAGTCATGATCTGTGTGTGATGAATGGAACTATCTCGATAGCTTTTACTTAAATCTCCAAACGGGAGCTTTCGAAGTCAGCTGTCCCGGTTCTTTGAACTTCCTTTTATTGTTAGGCCGTTGATTGAGATGTACTTGTGATGATTAATGATTCTCTCGCCTGCTTTTCCCGGAGATAAGCTTAGCTGTGATCAATTAACAATTGCAATAGGATGGCGACGTGGCGGTGTAGAATGGGGATTCGAACTGGCAGCGAGACATGATTCGACGTCTTCTAATGTTTTGATGATCAGTTTGCTTAGTTACTTATTTACCTAGGATTCTTAGTTTAGATGATCTCATGCTGATTTTTTTTGCTACGGTTGAATGTGAAGAATATATGACATGTTGGTTCTATCTCCCGGTTTCCATCTGGTTCTTGATCTCCATCCATTGAATTTTATCCCTCCGTTTGAGGGATCTTTCACCTTAAGCCTTTAATGCGGTGTTTGTCTAGCTCGGTCCTTTTCCTCCTTACCCTTTTTGTAAATCTCAGCAACTTCGCGATCTTCGTCGAACAATCTTCATTGGGCTCACTGCCCATGTTAAAGCAAGTCGCACAAGCACCAATAGATTAAATGCATACTCATCCTTCATGCAATGGTAAAAAATTTCCTGAGTAGCAGACCTAGTTGGGTTTTTGTTATTTTCCAGCCTCTCCTTAACTCTCAAACAGGCATAATGTGCAGGTTGGTGAAGACTCGAGCAGTCTCTCTTAATACTGCCGCTAGGTTTGATGGAGGTCTAATGTTGCGAATCCCAAACCTGTAATGTACAATTTGCTATGTGCAGAAAAAGTGTTGTGAGTCGCGGCTACCAAACATGATAATGTCCCTTTTTTTTTTTGGATAATGTCGAAGTTGTTAATAAGCCAATTTTACGACTCAGTTAGCTGATGACCTCAACAATTTGGAGGATTTCACTTGCATTATCTCCTTCCTTTTTCTACAAAAAAAACAAATGCTTTTTAGCCACGGACTTTGTCGACGCAATTTTTGATAAAATTCGTCGCTAAATTACTTTTTGCGACGAATTTTGCGACGAAAAATATTCGTCTCTAATTAGGCTCGCAATAAATTTTAGTCGACGAAAAATTTCAAGTTTCGTCGCTAAATTGCGACGAATTTTTTTGCGGCAAAATTCGTCGCAAATTGGCGCGAAAAAAATTCGTGGGGAAAATTCGTCGCTAAATTTACTTTTGCGATGAATTTGCGACGAAAAAATTTTCTCGCTAAACCGATAAGTTGCCAGACGAATTTTTTGGCGGCAAATTCGTCGCAAAATTGCGACGAAAAAAATTCGTGTGGGAATTTTCGTCGCTAATTTACTTTTGCGACGAAAAAATATTCGTCGCTAACCGATAAGTTGCGACGAATTTTTTGCGCAAAATTCGTTGCCAAAATTGCGACGAAAACAATTTCGTTGATTTTTGTCGCTAGATTTAGCGACGACAATTCCCCACCGAAAATTGCGAGAAAATAGGGATAAATAATTTCGTCGACAATTCCGGTCACAAAATTTAGCGACGCAATGATTTGTTGCTTAATTTGCGCGAATATGATTTGTGGGAAAAATTCGTTGCTAATTTGGCGACAAAATTTTCGCAATGACATTTGCTACGGAACTTTGGCGACGAAATGATTCGTTCCTAATTTCCGACGCACACTATTTGTGGGCAAAATCGTTGCTAATTAGCGACGAATTTTCAGTAACGGCATTTGGCACGAATTTTTTCCTCACCGACATAGTAACGAACGAAATTTTTGGTCTTTCGTCGCTAATTAGCAATGAATTTTGCTAAAAAAATCATTAGTCGCGAAATTAGCGACGATGGCAATTTTTTTTTTGTTTGGTCAAAAGCGACGAGCTCGCAATGGCGTTTGCCACGAAAGTTGCGAACGAAATTGGCTTTTAATCACATTTGAAGGGCCTCCCGCCAAAAGAACAAAATACATTAAGCGATAAAATGAGCGACGAAGGGTTGTTATACTTGCCCAACCACAAATTTATATTTTCTCCGCAGAAAACGTGCAATAAATATATAATATCAAAACCTGAGAAGTGTATAATTTCTTGAGAAAATGTAAAATTCTTGAAGAAGTCAATAATGTATTTATACATATGGATTTTTCTCCTCTTTACAACTTACATGACGAAAGCTAACATCCATACTAATGGGATTTCCAATCATCAGGCAATATTCTATATGGGATCCTAGACCTAATAATGAAAGAATAGACACAGCATTGTCCTCCCATCTCCAAAAGACCGCAGAAGCCACATGTCTGGGGAAGCATCTTCAAGAATATTAGAGGTTTGAACTCGAGTAAAGCAAGAGGAAAAAAAAGGACATACGTTGCTTCCCACTTGCCAGTGAAGAACGTATAATTCTTGCTGTCAACGATCTCTCCTTCCCAGAACGTCACTACCTGATAAAATTGCAAATAAGGAAAATCACAAAGTGGAGTCATGTCAGTGAAAGAGCACTAAAACTTAACCCATAAGCACCCCATTTTGAGAGGCAAAAAGATACATATATCTATTGGGATTTCCATGACCTTGGTTAATAAAATGCCGCAATCTCTATCACAGCTTTTCCAATTAAAGATGATTATGATAAAACAGAATTCAAAAAAATTAAGAATTCCAATCCCCACCTCACAAAGCAAATGCTTCCACCTGACAGCAGAACCTTACTTAAACAATTATGGAATGCACAAAGTATGTGCAATTCAAGAATCTAAATTGATTGGGTGGGAAATCCATCTTACCGGCGTGTCTGCCATTGGAACATTCAGGGCTTCCATGGTACCACAGAGATAACCATGATCAAGGTCACATCCTTGAATGCAGACATTAACTCTCCAAGCTTCATCTTTCTCATTCTGCAGACTAGAGACGTTCTGAGTGCCCGAGAAGGTCTGAGTAATTATTGAAGGAGAGACAATCAGAACATAACCTTCAAGTAGACATTGATTGTGCATTTGAAGTCTCATCATTATTATACCAAAAGACTCACTCTATTTTACCTGGCGACAAAATGAGACAAGCGCAATGATAAGGTACCCCAATAGATTTCTTTTAACAAACTCAAGCAACACAATACTCAATCCAAAAGTATCCCGAGTTCTTGAGATTAGCTAATTATACGGCAACTATATGGGATATTTGGAATCAAGCAAAGACCAGTCACATTATCTTGCCTAAATGAATCCAGACAATACTTAAGCACATCAAAAACTAGCCAGTGCATACAGCACATATTAACACAAGTATCTCTTGTGGTTAAAAGAAGTACCTCTACAAGTATGTTAGGATCCAACCCTACTTTCTTGCTATGGAGTAATAATCCTTTGAAAATGCTGCCATCATATTAGCCATGTCAAGAGAAGAGAAGAGTGAGGGTTAGCATGCACAATGATCAGCTCCACCTATTAACTCGGATGTTTCGCTTACAAAAAGATGCAAACACAGATTGAACAGGAAGATGAGAGGAAGAGCGATGAAATTCTGAAGAAGAAAAAGGCCGGTGATTTTATTTGAGGTTACGCAGGACCATATTCCTTTTAACGAGTCGATGTAGCCTCAAAAAAAATGTATAGAGAACCTTCTCATTCACCTGATTCCCAACAATTTAATCCAATGAAATATGTTGCTGCAAGTTGGCAATGAGAAATCCTAAAAAGCCACTACAACAACAGATATATACCAGATATGTACTGAGGAAACCCAACTACTGCCACAAAAAAAAAAAAATTGCGGCAGAGTGATATCTGTGAAGTACATGCAAAATCAAAAGAAGAAAAGCTATATACAGATGATATTACAATAACACTCAATGGTTTTTTGCATGGTTAGTTTGTTGAATCAAGTACTTGCTCTCTGTCCAGCATTAGATTTTACAATAAAGACTTATTTTTTGGCCACTGTTCATGCTATCAAAACCAGAACTCCAACATATGAAATAGCAATGATTCCATACATACCAGAAGCAGCTTGTCCCCTTTTTCCAGCTTCTTGATTATCTTTATTGCTTCTTCCAGAAATTGAAGATTTTCGGCTATCTTTACCAACCTGAGATGCTGCCTCGAATCCTCCCATCACGTTTTTGACGGGCTTGTTCAGCCATAAGCTGCCACTTGGACAACATGTCGTCTCCTCCCACAGCAGCTCGAGCAGCAACATTTGCAGCAGTTGCCCTCATCTTGTCATCTTCCTCTTTGTTTGCCTAGGTATAGATAAAAAGAACGAAATATGATTTTGTCGGGATCCATGAGGTGTGATGTGAGCAAGCTTAGCTAGTACAATCACTTCATTGATGAACATTGGAATTCAATCCTCATTTCAACCACTAAAGCTAGGGATTTCAAGGGAAGAAAGGCATCTGCCTAGCCAAGGTATATTGCATCCAAAAAGAAATCCAATATTACCTTCATGGCTTTTCCACGGCCTTCGTCCTTTTCTTTATCACCATCAACTCCTTGACTGCCCTCAGGCTGCAATAATGTAGACAAATAAACATTTGACAGAGAACCAGAAAGGGAGGTGATGAAAAGAGGGAAAGAGAACGACTTTTCAAACATAGTTGTCTAATTAGACATATTTGTTAGATCTGCAAACAGGCCCATACTCCAGCATAAGTTTCTTAGTGGTAAAAGCAATGTCAGCTAGGCAAAATGGCAAAAACTCGCCTCACTTTTTTTCCTTAGCTTTTCTGCTTCAGCCTGTTTCTTATCCCATTCTTCATTATCTCTGCGGTTCAAAATCATAAGGTGCTGCTGGACATCTGAAGTGACAATGGTCCGATGTCTGGGCCTCTCAACATCCACCCTCTATATTAAAAAAAAAAAGAGCTTAATAAGGAGAGACTAATATACTTGAACCAAGTTAGTGGAAGGGTCAAAAACGCTCACCTGCTTTGAGACTCTAATTAAATTGCACAGTAGGCTACGCAACCTCTCCTCCACACTCTGAAAAATGAATTGGTCAAGACACTAAACAGGAAACATTAAAGAGAAGAGAAGCTAGGATCTCACCAAAGACAGACACCGCTCCACGTCATTGCTTATATTCTTCACACCACATTGGGCCACTGGCACAAGCATAGAGTCAAATATCTTTACCAAAGAGTATTGGGGCAAAAGAGGAGACACAAAAAAACTTCAGAGATGAAAAAGGAAGAGAGGAATTAACTGATCTCCGCCAATTTTTTCTGCAGGGGAGCTCGCTGCAATATCAGAGTTTCTTCTTCCTCCTGGACAACTCTTCGGGATGCTTCTGAGACTCGACTGTCTTCCTTAGGCCCGGAAAACAGCTGTTCTTCTTCTTCCTAGTTCCGATCACATTTTCATGGATAAAAAGCCAATTACTAGAAATTTAATAGTAGTTAAAAGGACGAAATATACAGGATTGTTATGTCAATTCCTACCCTGAGATTGACCCCACTAACAGCAGTGACATCAATGAGTTGTTCAATGCTTTGATCTGCAAAGGTCCCAGATACCTTCCAACATCGCCAAGGTAAAATTTTGACTGGGTTCCAACACAATCACCGTAAGCATAAGGATCATAATTGGACAAAAAAAAGAACTCGATTGAAAAAGAGAGACAAAACAATTACCGTAAGCACAAGGAGCATAGAAAGACTGCAATTTGTACCTTTCTATATGGAATAACTCTCGAGGCACCAAGCTAGAAGCTCCTCCCTCCGCATATATGTCCTTCAGAAATGTAATCAGCCATATATTATTAAGCAACCATAACAAACATATACATATATACTTAATCATAAGCAAGTCCTTTACCGTTTAATTAATGAAACGACTGACAAAATCATCATCAGCAGCAACAATCTCATCATCATTGTGTTGCTCAGCATTGTACCCATCACCTATTTCATTAGTGGGGGGTACGGGAGGAACCTGATTTTGATTGAGGTTGAGGTGTCGCAATATCAATTGCGTCTGAGATTGTAGAGATCTGATTTGTTCATCTTTCTGTGACAATTGTTGTGAGAATTGTTCTGTCAATTCTTCTTTGACCTTTTGTATTTCATCATCCTTCTGTACAAGTAGATGTTTCAGTTGGCTCAATTCTTGGGTCATTTGCTCCTCAATTCGTGTCCTCCTTAAAACGGCGGCATTAGATGAAGTTCCAGCAATCTTTGTTGAATATACCCTTGACAAGGATCCCATCCCATATATTTTGCCTTTTTTCATCCCACCCGATGCCTCCACCCATAATTCCATATTGTCAGGCCCTCCACCCGATGTCTCAGACCCATCAACACCATCACCACCACTAGCAGTACTCATTAAAAGTTCATCATATTTTTCCTACATTAACAATATAAATGAAAATAAAATAACTTCATATATATAACTACCATAAATATTAAAAACATTAATTATTTTCATTTTAGTTAACCTTACATACCTTAATAGCTTTTGCTCGATCGCCAGTCCATGTCTTATCCTTTTTTTGAAATGTGCGCTCAAATGTAGCCGTATATGTAGGTTCCATCCCCAATTCATCTGCCTATAAAATATACACATAAATGAGTAATAGAATTAAATTAACTTACAACAAGTTTAGCAAACTTACCATTCTTTTTCTATGCTCCCCAACGTTGATAGAGCCCCCAGCATATGTGGCAGACCCTTCACTAGAACTAGAAGCTCGATTCTTCTTATTCTGTTCACTTCTTTGCTTATTTCTTTCATTTTCCCAAGTTTTATTCATTTCTGTCCAACTGTCACCTGTAATGAAATCTGGCTTCACTTGTCTTGTCTTAGCTCTATTCATCACATTTCGTATGTGATCACCGGCTTTCTTCTTGAAAATTCTCTTAACTTCCTCCTCTTCTATTTCATCCCACCTGAATTTCCGCTGCAATAAATAGAAAAATAATCAACTTTGCTTACATCGAACTTAGTTCGTGAGAAAATAGAATGGCAAAACTTACCTTGAACTCATTCCACCACAAATTCTTTACTTCTTTTGGAGCGCTACTATAACTAATCCACTCCCCCCTCCAATAGTTATTGATTATTTTATTAAGTTGCCTCACAACATACGTAGCATCCGCGAATCTGCAAACAGGTTAGAACAATATAAACAATTCAATTGACATCCATATCTTAAATCGAAATGAAAAGATGACTCTAAATATTACAGATTTCGATAAAATAAAATACTTACGAATCTCCATATGGGCATATCATGAATCGGGTATCTTCTTCACCTGTGTTTTCCTCATCATTCGACTGTTGTATTGAAGGAGATGGAACTGAAGGAGATGGAACTGGAGGAATTAAAACTGGAGGAATTGAAACTGGAGGAATTAAAACTGGAGGAATTGAAACTGGAGGAGATTCAGTATGCATGTGTCCAAGTCCTCCCATAATATGTTCTTGAGGATCGAAGGAAGGGCCAATGTGTCCATCTTGTCCATCAGTACGTAGTTGTTGAGGGTTAGATGTAAGAAGGGGGGAAGAGGAAAGGGACGGGGACGAGGTCGAGCAAGCGGAAGAGGCTGGTCTTCTTTGTGAAAGTGCACCACGCATGTGACCTCCACGTTTATACTGACAAGTAGGAAGGTTAGACAAATATCTTCAACAACATAAACATGTATTAGGGACACATAATGATATAAATCATGAAACTTACCATTTTGTTTCAGATAGCTACACCAAATTCAAATAATGATCGAGCAGTGGAAATGGTGTTTTTGTCCTTGTTTCCTTCCTTAGCCAAGGAAACTATAATGAAAATATATAAAAGCAATGAAAGAACCTCACGTGTATTAGAGTGCTAGGAATTGCATGAGCATAAAAAGAAAAGCATGATTATTATCCCCATGGAGTGGTAGATCTTAAACAAACCTAGAAAAGTAGTACAATTCCATTTGATCAAGTCTGCTGCAGCATAATAAATAGGACAATGCATTGAAAAGTAGTCTTCTTAAGGAGAGACAATGCATTGAAAATGACAATCTTTCTTTATTGAGGTATTTAAATATGCGCCCAGGCATTTGTTGACAAGCGGCAAAACTTTATGTGAAAATATTTTCGGGTGACTCATTTTCTTTAACGATCGAAATGCTAAAAAATAAAGAAGTATTTTCCCCCAATAAATTTTCTGCCAAACAGGCAAACATCTTTAGTTAGTATTACGTGTCTATGGGTACACATTTTATGTGCTCGCAATGGCGACATTGTAAACGACAAAATCACATCATATTCAACAAAATTGATGTAAGAAATTCACATCATCAGCAGAGACTTTTATAGTAGTCAAACTAGATCGTTACCTCCGATTCTCTACTCTTTCTTTCCCTTTTAATCCCTCTCCTTCTTTTTGCTCTCAATCTGCAGACATAAGAGTTAAAATGTTACTAAATTAAATGGTTAACACTTGCCCAAAAACCCAAGGCGTTATAGTCATTAATATAAAAAGTGATTAATGTAAGAAGCAATATGCAAAGCATGCATTACTACATCAAGAATCTTAGGACCATGAAAATCGTTCAATCCCTTGCATCCACTTGAGTGACTACGTTTTGTAAATCTTTTACCACGTTCTTTCATAATCTTCTAAGTTCAAAATATATATTCGACAAAACATATGGGGTACGTATAATATGTCTTGAGTAGTGCATTTTTTTGTCGGTAAACGTATACTAAATTTCATAATCTTACTCAACTATGTTTTACCCGAGAGGCAAAAGCATGTGAGGGCTCATGAACTTCTTCCAGACATTCCTTGAAAGATATTGAATTATCAAGGAGAACATTTTCCATCAAACTGGACATGAAAAACATGACACACCGAATTCCAAAGACCCATTCTTCTATTCACATTGCAGTTGGGATTTCGAAATTGCTGCTTTTGTGGTCAAAGTGCCAATCCATATTCCTTGTGGTGGAAAACAAAAAACGCAACAAGCTTCTTATTCCTAAGACTCTGTAGGGAAGTTTGGTAAGACAGGCACAATTATGTTAAAATGAATGGACATGTATTACTCAAAGAAGCTAAAATTGTCAGCAACGGAACCAATTCAGACATTTTTTACCGTGTGTGGGGACCAATGCGGTTGCTGGGTCTGTGTCCAATGTAACGGTCGGATTGGAGCGAAATCCAATGAAATTGAGGGAAGCGAGTTAGGTTGAGAAAGTGAAGGGTTGAAGGTTGAGGTCTTTGTGTCAGAGTTTGTTTAGTGTGCGCATCTGTTCCTCCCTTGTGTATGAAGCCATTGGTGAGAGTCCAGAGTCCAGAAAGGGGAAAGAGTCCGTGTTCAGACTGGGTTGCTTAACTTGGGGTTTTAGCGCTCCTACGAAAAGGGACGAGAACAAAGATAACATTGGTCAGCTTTAGAGTTATCACAAGAAAATTTGGAATGCATTAGCCCGTAAGCTTCCCAATATGAGTCATTTGATAGATAATCAAAGTGCGAGGACTTTTCTTTTTTGTCAGTTCATAATGGGTCTTGAAAATGATTCTTCAACTTATAGATTCCAGGAGCTGAAAAAGATGCATGCTCTTTTCTCATTCGTTTTTTTTTTTTATCCTTCGCTCAAATCCGCTGAAGTTAACATCGCCATCCGCCCCAACTGGAAATTGTTATAAAATGGAAAGGAGACAGCTACTGTTTGGTGTCTTCGAAGGAAAGACTCTGACCGCTTCCCAGGGTGAGTATGCATAACTACCCGTGCACTAATAAGATTGATTTTCTAACTCCTAGATCAACAAGAACTGGTGAAGATAGATGCCCTTTTCCACTTTCTTCCAAAACTCTGCCAAGATCAATCTATGACAGCAATGCAACAGAGGGCTTAAGTAACTTACAGATTCGGGACATGAGAGAGCGGCAGAGGTTTCCGCGAGGATGAGATTGTAGAGAGCGGCAGAGGTTTCGAGAGAGAGAGCGAACGGCCGGACGAGCGGCGAGCGGCCGGGCGAGATACGAGCGAGCCTTGAGCGAAACTACAGATTTGGGCGCAAAAAACAGAAGTGATTTTGCGAGATCTGGACGCAAATAAGTGATCTTGATTTGCGACGACCAGTTTCGGTCGTCGCAAATAATTTTGCGACGACTCGTTCCGGTCGTCGCTGAATCCAAAGATTTGACGTCAAACCGCGTTTTTGAAATATGTCTGCCTATTCCGCTCGTGGGCCTGGACCGCCTTCGACAGAATGCCAGCACGTGCGCTTCTGTAGATTTTTACGATGTTTTGCACCATCTTTCTGTCCTCCAAGTGTCTTAAACGTACATGATGACATTTTGAGGGGACATTTGTTTAATGAATGATTATGGGCAAAGGATTCTACCATCTAAACTATGCTTAATGAATGGTTCTATTTATGTGCACTAGGGGCGTGGGGCAAGCACATATTCGTTCTGATCGTTGCTAAATACAAACAATTTCATGATTAATAATCTAAGTTCCGTTGCCTTTGCATTTTGACCCTTTGTTGTTTCTTTCTCGCAAACTTAACCCTCTTAACTTATTTGATTTGTGTATTCGTTTCCCATATCGAAATAGCTATCATAGCAATACTACATCACGAAAATCTACATGGTTATCTCTGATCACATGTTTTACCAGCAAAAGAGTGATATTCCATTGCTCTTGAGAAATTATTTATTGCACCCGTCCCAAATTGAATATGTTAATGCAAGATTTTATAGGATTCACATGAGAGGCAAGTATTTAATTCAATACAGATGCTATACTCATCCTCGCGTCTTGAGCGGTGAACATAACGACATGAGTTAGAAAGCAATTGCATACATTTCTAAAAATCAGATGAGAATGCAATTCATTTGGCAATGGCGCTCTTATTTTGCTGGTGCATTGCAGGCAAAGACTCGTTCATGTGGCTAGGCCCAACACCGAGAGTGAACATAACCAACCCGGAACAAATAAGGCGACAAATTTCATTACATGGCTAAATTAAAAATTAGCGACGAATATTATTTTCGTCGCTAATTTTTGCGACGAAAATAATATTCGTCGCTAATTTTGCGACGAAATAATATTCGTCGCTAATTTTGCGACGAAATAATATTCGTCGCTAATTTTTGCGACGAAAATAATATTCGTCGCTAATTTTTGCGACGAAAATATATTCCGTCGCTAATTTTGCGACGACTTTTTCCGTCGCAAAAATTGGCGACCAATTTATTATGCGTCGCTAAATTATCAATTTGCGACGAAATAATTTTCGTCGCTAAATTAGCCACGAAAATAATTTTCGTCGCAAAAATTAGCCACGAAAATAATTTTCGTCGCTAAAATTGCCACGAAAATAATTTTCGTCGCAAAAAATTAGCCGAAAATAATTTTCGTCGCTAATTTTTGCGACGAAGAGGATTTTCGTCGCAAAAATTAGCGACTGAATATCGTTTTTCCGTCGCAAAAAATAGCGACCAATTTATTAGGTTGCTAAATTATCAATTAGCGACGAAATTATTTTTTTCGTCGCTAAATATCAATTAGCGACGAAAATAATTTTCGTCGCAAAAAATTAGCCACGAAAAAATTTTCCTCGCTAAAATTAGCGACGAAGTCATTTTTCCGTAGCAAAAATAGCGAAAGGATCGTTCTTCGTCGCAACATTAGCGACCAATTTTTATGTCGCCAAATTATCAATTAGCGACGGAATTAGTGTTTTCATCGCTAAATTATCAATTAGCGACGAAAATAATGTTCGTCCGCTAAATTAGCCACGAAAAGTGATTTTCC
>JAGVVM010004086.1:0-38305 GCA_019149425.1 Psidium friedrichsthalianum
CCAAACTATTTCTCCTTATTATAACGGAAGGTTACATTTTCCTAATTAAAGTTTCAGTAACTGAATGGAGAGAAATCCTTACAAAAATTCTAGTTAATTATGCAGTTGAAAATTAAGAAGGTTGGAGTCTTATTTGCTTAACTAATGTTATTAATGTGGTTAATCCTTCGACCTGTAAAACCAAAAATTTGTGGTTAATCCCCCCACCAAATGTTTGTCGTCCAAAGTACGATCAGCAAATTTGCCGGCGAATGCTATGTTGGTTCTTGATGGCGGCAATATTATGTTCTTTGCACGTTAAGAATTAGAGAAATAATTACGAGACCGTCCTTAATCCATCATGTGATTAACAGCCTATTCTAAGTCACAAAAAGAACAAATAATGAATAATTAAAAATTATTGTGGGTTCCACAACTTGAAGAATTTTGTGAATTCGTGACATTCTGTTAAAAAAAAAAAAGTTGTTGTCCTAGCAAAAGTCTTAAGAATTATCGGGAAAAATTTAACCTGAAAAGAAAGAAAATGATTGGGAAACTGTGGACACCAAAAATTCAACAAGGCTCTCTCTTCAATCTTCCATGCAATCTTTCTTTCCCACGTCATCACAACGTGGGTGACAGCCTGCACTTAGCTGGGTTGGACCCCGCCCAAGCATAGAAAGTGGGTCCGGATTTTCCCGAGAAAATATTTTCTAGCCAGCAAAAGGAAAATTTTCCCATCTCCTTAACCTTCCATGGGGCCCCCTATTATCTTCTAGTGCCATGCCAGTGCACGACATTTGCCTTGCAGTACACTACTCAAATTTGTCTCTTAAAGACTTAGAAAAAGGCGTGAATGCTGGATTTTTTTTTTTTTGGGTAATTGTGACTGGACAATGAAATTATTTACATAAAGGTAAGTATAGAAATGGGGTCAATAAATTGATCATTTAGTGTGAATTAGGAAAGAATCTGTACTTGGTATTTTACCTCGAGTGCCTGGTCAGAAATTTGTAGTTCTTAGTTGTCTAGAGCTCTTTTGGATTGGGGAAAAAAAAGGCAACTGCAAAAACACAAATATTTATTGTGGTTATACATGGGAAATCTCAATTGTGGCTACATTAGTAGGAACTTAATAATTGGCCTAATGTTTTTGGTCAGTGCTCGAACTGACATTACCAGTACTTAGTAAAACAGCAGGGTGTTAATCTAATTTCGGGTTATTAATGCATAGGCTCGTTGTTTTTGAAATGGAAAAAACACGATACATGTCATCAACGAAATCATATTCGAAAGTCGTATGTTTGGATGAACATTTATATTGCATTTTTTGCGATCACGTCAATGCCCAAAAAAAAATGACAAAAAATGAGGGGGTGGTTTTCAAAGACGACACTCGAGAATTTGGAAACTCAAAAAAAATATAATTTTTTTCACTATGGTAATCAGCTCTTTTTCACTTGAGAAAAGGGGGGTTGACACATGACTCTCCATTTTCAAATCTATCTCCTTTGGCCATTGTTGCTGAAGTAGAGAACATCTCTCGGGTGAATTTTTCCCTAGAAAACTTTAAATCGACATAAGAAAAGAAAGAAGGAAGCAAACAAGGAAAACAGCTGCCTACGCTACACTCCATGCGAGCGTGAGAGAGAGAGAGACGTTAAAAAACAGGCCAGCTTTAAGTAGATGACTCATCGCAGTCTCTGAAGTTAGATGTTCACGAAGAGCTCTCTCTCTCTCTCTCTCTCTCTCTCTACTGTCACTGTGTTTCTCTCTCTGAAATACTTCTCGCCGAGCACGGACCAGCGCCGACTTCAACATCCGCATTCGCGTCGTCGAGGGACGTCGAGAATGGATCCGTGCCCCTTCGTCCGCCTGATTGTCGAGTCTCTGTCCCTCAAGCTCCCCGTCGACCCCTCCAAGCCCGCCGTCGCCGGCGGCGGGATCCACCCCTCCGCCACTCCCTGCTTCTGCAAGCTCCGCTTCAAGAACTTCCCACCCCAGACCGCCCTCCTTCCGCTCTCCTCGTCCTCCAGCTCATCCTCCTCCGCCGCCGGCGCAGACCCCCTGCTGGACACCGCCACCTCTGCCCCCGGCTTCCACATCGACCCCGCCGCGCTCCGGCGGCTCTCCGGCAAGCCCTCGGCCCTCCGGGTCTCCGTCTACTCGGGCCGGATGGGGGGCCGGACTTGCGGGGTCAGCGGCGGAAAGAAGCTGCTCGGGCGGGTCCAGGTCAGCGTCAGCCTCGACGGGGCCCAGGCCCGGCCCGTCGTCTTCCAGAGCGGGTGGTTGAAGCTCGGGCCCGCCCCCGGCAATCCCGCGCCCGCGAGGCTCCACCTGGTGGTCCGGTCGGAGCCCGACCCGAGGTTCCTGTTCCAGTTCGGCGGCGAGCCGGAGCTCAGCCCGGTCGTGTACCAAATCCAGGGGAGCAACATTCGGCAGCCCGTCTTCAGCTGCAAGTTCAGCGCCGACCGGAATTGCAGATCCCGGTGAGTCTTCTGGCGCATCTTAGCGTAGCCTCGCGTCTCCGTGCTAACTTGCGCTCCCGGTCACGAATTACATGGGAATTACATTCCGCGGGCAAGGGGTGATCGTCATTATGCTCTGTCCATTAATTAGAGAGTGGGGGCCCTATAGCCTATGTAGGCTATGAATTATTCTTCAGGATTTTTGGGTTTTGGTTTCTGCTAACCTACGCATGTGGGGTTGTCAAAATTTCAATTTCCTTTTCCTAAACTGGAAAAAGGGCAATCAAAGCACATGGGATTGTAGCAATTTGGTCAAGGGACCACACCCCCCTATCTGGTCCTTCATCTTCCCTTTCTTTCATGGTGGGTAACCCCTTGACCCCCACCTCTCTCTCCCTCTAATTTGTACTAAAATGTTGTTAAGTAGAAATTTCACTGTAAAAGATCCAAAAAGGTGAAAAGGGTAGAGAAGTGACAATCTTGGAAGATTTCTTTCCCCTCTTTCTTCCCTACTTTTTTTTGGATCTGCCAGCATTATGAGCCTACATAGTGTCACTATTGGAACTCGACAGATAAAAGAGTAAGTTGTCTTCCAGGGTTTTCCTGTTTCTAGGTTTGTCTGAAATCTGAAAGGAAAAACAAACGTTCAAAACTTTCCAAGAGAAAAAAAAAAAATTGATGTTCAATAGGTGCAGATCATGTGACATATGATGCAGTAGCCAGACCTCGCTCATCCCATGTGCATGAATCATTTGCGAGATCGTCTTAAAGGCACGAAGCCCTTTTTTTTTTTTTTCCCCTCCTCTTTTTCTAGACGAGCAAACTTAATTTCAAGTAAAACGAACGATACAACCAACGCTATATGAACTATAAAAAAAATGTGGGTTGATCGTTTTTTTATTCAAAAATTTGAGGGATATTCTTGAGGGAGTTTGCAAGCAACAAGAGACTAGTTGTCGTGATTAGATACAGAGTTTGTAGTAGGCTTCGAATCTTTAGGACAAGCATTGGCGATTAGTTTAAGGAAAACGAGGGCGTCTCTGGCTAACAGAGCCAGTTGGTCAAAGGGACAGCTCCAAATCTTCTCCAACTGTCATTGGCAACTACCCTCGATTCGATTCTTCCCATGTGCAACTACTTAGCTCTCGCTGTATCGAATTTTGCAAAATTGATCATTAGGAATTGATGTTTTCGATGAATTCGGGACTGACCCTTGATTATTTAATTAGTATGTGTTGATTATAGAACATTTGATCGTTTAGCTTGGGGTTGGTGCCATGACTGATGATTAACTAGGTCGGCATCGTTATGTATGTCGTGTCGTTGTTTTAGTTTAGCGACTATTGATTCGATCATCTGGTTTTGACAATTTCGATTCTTGATCTGTGTGTTGGAAAAAACCAGATTGTTGCCATCGGATTTCACCAACACCAGAGGATGGATGAGGACTTTGTCCGCTGAGCGAGAACGGCAGAGCCGGGAGCGGAAGGGATGGATGGTCACCATCCACGACCTCTCGGGCTCACCCGTGGCGGCCGCCTCAATGGTGACCCCCTTCGTGCCCTCCCCAGGCTCCGACCGGGTCTCCAGGTCGAACCCCGGCGCATGGCTCATCCTGCGCCCCAACGGGTACTCTGTCAGCAGCTGGAAGCCGTGGGGCAGGCTCGAGGCGTGGCGAGAGCGGGGCCCCACAGACGGCCTGGGGTACAAGTTCGAGCTGGCCACGGAGGACGGGCCCACGAGGGGGATCCCCATAGCCGAGGCAACGATGAACGTCAAGAGGGGCGGGCAGTTCAGCATCGACGTCGGGTCGAGCCTGAAGTCGCCCGTGAAGGGCTTCGTGATGGCGTCCACGGTGGAGGGAGAGGGGAAGACGAGCAAGCCAGCAGTGCAGGTGGCCGTGCAGCACGTGACCTGCATGCCCGACGCCGCCCTCTTCATCGCGCTCTCTGCCGCCATCGACCTCAGCATGGACGCGTGCCACCTTTTCTCGCATAAGCTGAGGAAAGAACTATGCCATGATGACCAAGATTGCTATACCTGAGAAAGCAAACATCTGAATTTGATATATATGCCCTGCTAACCAATTTTTCCTGCAGTGACGACTGATCAGCACTTGCTCGGCCCGGAGAGAAAAAGACTTCGGATTTGAGCCAGAAAAAACATCGTTGCGTGCCTTTGCGAATTTCTCTTGCCGCAATCACAATTGCTTCTTGGATTGGATTTTGATGATTTTGGTACTTGTAGATTCGGGGGTTTGATACTGGTGTTGTCAATACGAACACTTTTGGAGGGGTTTTCGCTGTGTTTAAGACTTTTTTTTTTTTTTGGCTTTTTTCTTCTTCTTTTTGTATAATTTACTTATCGTAATTGTACAGACAGGGAGATCTGGGTTTGCTACAGTTGCTTGTTCATATGAATATATTAACTGATTCTTTGAATGATCGCGTCTTCTGCCGGACATAAAGAGAACTAATGTTTCCCAGTGTCAGAAAACCTTTCTTTTGGTTCCAATTGATTCACAGAGCAAAAAGGATGCATATTTTCCTGTTTGAAATCCTGATGAGGCAAAAGGAAAATTTCGAAACGAAGGTATAATGTCTCTTAGTCGTGCAAAATCGACGTCGAAGACAGTTTTTTTTTGGCTGTATCCGTTGTTGCATGAGTATGTTGTGCGACCGGAAGTTTTGCCGGGCCTCGTTGGCGGTTCTGCCTTTCCCTCAGTTCATCAAGAAGCCACACTCGTCAGTTCCGGCGCGCACTCGACCAGTTTAGAACACGAGAATGGGAACTGAGATAAGATATTGATAGAGATCAAAGAGAGTTTGAAGTACCGACAACAGGGTGAGTCGTTCTCCTCCTCGTCCCATTCAAACATAAAGCGAAGCTTTTTTGTCCCACATCGAATAAGTAAGCTGTGAGTTATAATAGGAAGATGAGGAGATAACGCGTGAAGAATATTCAATTAGGGTGGATCTCTCTTCGTTCGCTTTGAACAGATATAATAAGTGCTTAATAAGCATTGTGCAGGCGAAACAATGTTGCCGAGTTCAACAACGCGAGCTTGTGACCCATGCGGGGGCAACAAGGTGGTGGAATGTGGGCTCGGATCAATTGGGCCGGGTCTTTCAGTGGCTCTTTACCGGCCCGCCCATTCCAAGCCTGGAGTTGGCTCACGTGGCCCGGGCGAAGGCTTGGGCCGTCGTGTGCACTAGAGCGAAGGGGCTCACGTGAGGCTGGCTTCACAAAGCGACGAAAACCTCCCGCTCTCGACAGTGGAAAGACAAGGGGTCGGTGCTGCTCAGGCCCGCTATGGCCCAACTGGCCGGGTCCCTACTGGACCACCACTTTTATTTATTTATTTTGAGTTAAATTTTATGAAACGTTTTCTCGATATCCTAGATTATCTCATCAATTTTTGTGGCTCGGATTAGGGATGGGAAAATTTTGTTTAAAGGTTCGAATTGCCTCTCTTTTTTTTAAATAAGGGTTCAAAGTGAATATTATTTCAAATAAGAGCTTGAAATGTCATCTTTATTTCAAAAAAGGGCATACGTGTGGTATTTTAGTAATTTCTTTTTTTAATTTATTTTTTCCTTTTTTCTTTTTTTCCTTTTTATTTTTACCCTAACTCCTTATCGGTGACCAGTCTCAATGGCCGGCAACCGACAAGGGTAGCAACGGCCTCTCTCGAGCGAGCCAAGGAGTGGCCCTCGATTTGTCTGGGGAGGCCAGCGAGGGCCACCCTTGGCTCGCTCGAGAGAGGCCGTTGCTACCCTTGTCGGTTGCCGGCCATTGAGACTGGTCACCGATAAGGAGTTAGGGTAAAAATAAAAAGGAAAAAAGAAAAAGGAAAAAATAAATTAAAAAAAGAAATTACTAAAATACCCACACGTATGCCCTTTTTTGAAATAAAGATGACATTTCAAGCTCTTATTTGAAATAATATTCACTTTGAACCCTTATTTAAAAAAAAGAGAGGCAATTCGAACCTTTAAACAAAATTTTCCCATCCCTAATCCGAGCACAAAAATTGATGAGATAATCTAGGATATCGAGAAAACGTTTCATAAAATTTAACTCAAAATAAATAAATAAAAGTGGTGGTCCAGTAGGGACCCGGCCAGTTGGGCCATAGCGGGCCTGAGCAGCACCGACCCCTTGTCTTTCCACTGTCGAGAGCGGGAGGTTTTCGTCGCTTTGTGAAGCCAGCCTCACGTGAGCCCCTTCGCTCTAGTGCACACGACGGCCCAAGCCTTCGCCCGGGCCACGTGAGCCAACTCCAGGCTTGGAATGGGCGGGCCGGTAAAGAGCCACTGAAAGACCCGGCCCAATTGATCCGAGCCCACATTCCACCACCTTGTTGCCCCCGCATGGGTCACAAGCTCGCGTTGTTGAACTCGGCAACATTGTTTCGCCTGCACAATGCTTATTAAGCACTTATTATATCTGTTCAAAGCGAACGAAGAGAGATCCACCCTAATTGAATATTCTTCACGCGTTATCTCCTCATCTTCCTATTTATAACTCACAGCTTACTTATTCGATGTGGGACAAAAAAGCTTCGCTTTATGTTTGAATGGGACGAGGAGGAGAACGACTCACCCTGTTGTCGGTACTTCAAACTCTCTTTGATCTCTATCAATATCTTATCTCAGTTCCCATTCTCGTGTTCTAAACTGGTCGAGTGCGCGCCGGAACTGACGAGTGTGGCTTCTTGATGAACTGAGGGAAAGGCAGAACCGCCAACGAGGCCCGGCAAAACTTCCGGTCGCACAACATACTCATGCAACAACGGATACAGCCAAAAAAAACTGTCTTCGACGTCGATTTTGCACGACTAAGAGACATTATACCTTCGTTTCGAAATTTTCCTTTTGCCTCATCAGGATTTCAAACAGGAAAATATGCATCCTTTTTGCTCTGTGAATCAATTGGAACCAAAAGAAAGGTTTTCTGACACTGGGAAACATTAGTTCTCTTTATGTCCGGCAGAAGACGCGATCATTCAAAGAATCAGTTAATATATTCATATGAACAAGCAACTGTAGCAAACCCAGATCTCCCTGTCTGTACAATTACGATAAGTAAATTATACAAAAAGAAGAAGAAAAAAGCCAAAAAAAAAAAAAAAGTCTTAAACACAGCGAAAACCCCTCCAAAAGTGTTCGTATTGACAACACCAGTATCAAACTCCCCGAATCTACAAGTACCAAAATCATCAAATCCAATCCAAGAAGCAATTGTGATTGCGGCAAGAGAAATTCGCAAAGCACGCAACGATGTTTTTTCTGGCTCAAATCCGAAGTCTTTTTCTCTCCGGGCCGAGCAAGTGCTGATCAGTCGTCACTGCAGGAAAAATTGGTTAGCAGGGCATATATATCAAATTCAGATGTTTGCTTTCTCAGGTATAGCAATCTTGGTCATCATGGCATAGTTCTTTCCTCAGCTTATGCGAGAAAAGGTGGCACGCGTCCATGCTGAGGTCGATGGCGGCAGAGAGCGCGATGAAGAGGGCGGCGTCGGGCATGCAGGTCACGTGCTGCACGGCCACCTGCACTGCTGGCTTGCTCGTCTTCCCCTCTCCCTCCACCGTGGACGCCATCACGAAGCCCTTCACGGGCGACTTCAGGCTCGACCCGACGTCGATGCTGAACTGCCCGCCCCTCTTGACGTTCATCGTTGCCTCGGCTATGGGGATCCCCCTCGTGGGCCCGTCCTCCGTGGCCAGCTCGAACTTGTACCCCAGGCCGTCTGTGGGGCCCCGCTCTCGCCACGCCTCGAGCCTGCCCCACGGCTTCCAGCTGCTGACAGAGTACCCGTTGGGGCGCAGGATGAGCCATGCGCCGGGGTTCGACCTGGAGACCCGGTCGGAGCCTGGGGAGGGCACGAAGGGGGTCACCATTGAGGCGGCCGCCACGGGTGAGCCCGAGAGGTCGTGGATGGTGACCATCCATCCCTTCCGCTCCCGGCTCTGCCGTTCTCGCTCAGCGGACAAAGTCCTCATCCATCCTCTGGTGTTGGTGAAATCCGATGGCAACAATCTGGTTTTTTCCAACACACAGATCAAGAATCGAAATTGTCAAAACCAGATGATCGAATCAATAGTCGCTAAACTAAAACAACGACACGACATACATAACGATGCCGACCTAGTTAATCATCAGTCATGGCACCAACCCCAAGCTAAACGATCAAATGTTCTATAATCAACACATACTAATTAAATAATCAAGGGTCAGTCCCGAATTCATCGAAAACATCAATTCCTAATGATCAATTTTGCAAAATTCGATACAGCGAGAGCTAAGTAGTTGCACATGGGAAGAATCGAATCGAGGGTAGTTGCCAATGACAGTTGGAGAAGATTTGGAGCTGTCCCTTTGACCAACTGGCTCTGTTAGCCAGAGACGCCCTCGTTTTCCTTAAACTAATCGCCAATGCTTGTCCTAAAGATTCGAAGCCTACTACAAACTCTGTATCTAATCACGACAACTAGTCTCTTGTTGCTTGCAAACTCCCTCAAGAATATCCCTCAAATTTTTGAATAAAAAAACGATCAACCCACATTTTTTTTATAGTTCATATAGCGTTGGTTGTATCGTTCGTTTTACTTGAAATTAAGTTTGCTCGTCTAGAAAAAGAGGAGGGGAAAAAAAAAAAAAGGGCTTCGTGCCTTTAAGACGATCTCGCAAATGATTCATGCACATGGGATGAGCGAGGTCTGGCTACTGCATCATATGTCACATGATCTGCACCTATTGAACATCAATTTTTTTTTTTTCTCTTGGAAAGTTTTGAACGTTTGTTTTTCCTTTCAGATTTCAGACAAACCTAGAAACAGGAAAACCCTGGAAGACAACTTACTCTTTTATCTGTCGAGTTCCAATAGTGACACTATGTAGGCTCATAATGCTGGCAGATCCCAAAAAAAGTAGGGAAGAAAGAGGGGAAAGAAATCTTCCAAGATTGTCACTTCTCTACCCTTTTCACCTTTTTGGATCTTTTACAGTGAAATTTCTACTTAACAACATTTTAGTACAAATTAGAGGGAGAGAGAGGTGGGGGTCAAGGGGTTACCCACCATGAAAGAAAGGGAAGATGAAGGACCAGATAGGGGGGTGTGGTCCCTTGACCAAATTGCTACAATCCCATGTGCTTTGATTGCCCTTTTTCCAGTTTAGGAAAAGGAAATTGAAATTTTGACAACCCCACATGCGTAGGTTAGCAGAAACCAAAACCCAAAAATCCTGAAGAATAATTCATAGCCTACATAGGCTATAGGGCCCCCACTCTCTAATTAATGGACAGAGCATAATGACGATCACCCTTGCCCGCGGAATGTAATTCCCATGTAATTCGTGACCGGGAGCGCAAGTTAGCACGGAGACGCGAGGCTACGCTAAGATGCGCCAGAAGACTCACCGGGATCTGCAATTCCGGTCGGCGCTGAACTTGCAGCTGAAGACGGGCTGCCGAATGTTGCTCCCCTGGATTTGGTACACGACCGGGCTGAGCTCCGGCTCGCCGCCGAACTGGAACAGGAACCTCGGGTCGGGCTCCGACCGGACCACCAGGTGGAGCCTCGCGGGCGCGGGATTGCCGGGGGCGGGCCCGAGCTTCAACCACCCGCTCTGGAAGACGACGGGCCGGGCCTGGGCCCCGTCGAGGCTGACGCTGACCTGGACCCGCCCGAGCAGCTTCTTTCCGCCGCTGACCCCGCAAGTCCGGCCCCCCATCCGGCCCGAGTAGACGGAGACCCGGAGGGCCGAGGGCTTGCCGGAGAGCCGCCGGAGCGCGGCGGGTCGATGTGGAAGCCGGGGGCAGAGGTGGCGGTGTCCAGCAGGGGGTCTGCGCCGGCGGCGGAGGAGGATGAGCTGGAGGACGAGGAGAGCGGAAGGAGGGCGGTCTGGGGTGGGAAGTTCTTGAAGCGGAGCTTGCAGAAGCAGGGAGTGGCGGAGGGGTGGATCCCGCCGCCGGCGACGGCGGGCTTGGAGGGGTCGACGGGGAGCTTGAGGGACAGAGACTCGACAATCAGGCGGACGAAGGGGCACGGATCCATTCTCGACGTCCCTCGACGACGCGAATGCGGATGTTGAAGTCGGCGCTGGTCCGTGCTCGGCGAGAAGTATTTCAGAGAGAGAAACACAGTGACAGTAGAGAGAGAGAGAGAGAGAGAGAGAGAGCTCTTCGTGAACATCTAACTTCAGAGACTGCGATGAGTCATCTACTTAAAGCTGGCCTGTTTTTTAACGTCTCTCTCTCTCTCACGCTCGCATGGAGTGTAGCGTAGGCAGCTGTTTTCCTTGTTTGCTTCCTTCTTTCTTTCTTATGTCGATTTAAAGTTTTCTAGGGAAAAATTCACCCGAGAGATGTTCTCTACTTCAGCAACAATGGCCAAAGGAGATAGATTTGAAAATGGAGAGTCATGTGTCAACCCCCCTTTTCTCAAGTGAAAAAGAGCTGATTACCATAGTGAAAAAAATTATATTTTTTTTGAGTTTCCAAATTCTCGAGTGTCGTCTTTGAAAACCACCCCCCTCATTTTTTGTCATTTTTTTTTGGGCATTGACGTGATCGCAAAAAATGCAATATAAATGTTCATCCAAACATACGACTTTCGAATATGATTTCGTTGATGACATGTATCGTGTTTTTTCCATTTCAAAAACAACGAGCCTATGCATTAATAACCCGAAATTAGATTAACACCCTGCTGTTTTACTAAGTACTGGTAATGTCAGTTCGAGCACTGACCAAAAACATTAGGCCAATTATTAAGTTCCTACTAATGTAGCCACAATTGAGATTTCCCATGTATAACCACAATAAATATTTGTGTTTTTGCAGTTGCCTTTTTTTTTCCCCAATCCAAAAGAGCTCTAGACAACTAAGAACTACAAATTTCTGACCAGGCACTCGAGGTAAAATACCAAGTACAGATTCTTTCCTAATTCACACTAAATGATCAATTTATTGACCCCATTTCTATACTTACCTTTATGTAAATAATTTCATTGTCCAGTCACAATTACCCAAAAAAAAAAAAATCCAGCATTCACGCCTTTTTCTAAGTCTTTAAGAGACAAATTTGAGTAGTGTACTGCAAGGCAAATGTCGTGCACTGGCATGGCACTAGAAGATAATAGGGGGCCCCATGGAAGGTTAAGGAGATGGGAAAATTTTCCTTTTGCTGGCTAGAAAATATTTTCTCGGGAAAATCCGGACCCACTTTCTATGCTTGGGCGGGGTCCAACCCAGCTAAGTGCAGGCTGTCACCCACGTTGTGATGACGTGGGAAAGAAAGATTGCATGGAAGATTGAAGAGAGAGCCTTGTTGAATTTTTGGTGTCCACAGTTTCCCAATCATTTTCTTTCTTTTCAGGTTAAATTTTTCCCGATAATTCTTAAGACTTTTGCTAGGACAACAACTTTTTTTTTTTTAACAGAATGTCACGAATTCACAAAATTCTTCAAGTTGTGGAACCCACAATAATTTTTTAATTATTCATTATTTGTTCTTTTTGTGACTTAGAATAGGCTGTTAATCACATGATGGATTAAGGACGGTCTCGTAATTATTTCTCTAATTCTTAACGTGCAAAGAACATAATATTGCCGCCATCAAGAACCAACATAGCATTCGCCGGCAAATTTGCTGATCGTACTTTGGACGACAAACATTTGGTGGGGGGATTAACCACAAATTTTTGGTTTTACAGGTCGAAGGATTAACCACATTAATAACATTAGTTAAGCAAATAAGACTCCACCTTCTTAATTTTCAACTGCATAATTAACTAGAATTTTTGTAAGGATTTCTCTCCATTCAGTTACTGAAACTTTAATTAGGAAAATGTAACCTTCCGTTATAATAAGGAGAAATAGTTTGGGACTGGATAGGGTGATTGCACACTTTATTTTGTGAAAATTGCGAGTGATGTGTTCACGTCATCAGTTAAAAATTTCAGTGGACTTCCTTCTTTATTTTTCACTTTTTTAAATAACTAAAAAAATCATTTAAAGTTCATGTTTGTCTCGACTCCCAAATTGTGTTCTCTTGAGAGCTTATCGTATCTATTTCTCATCAAGTATTGGCAAAAAAGTAACGAAAAATAATAATTATAGTAGCATTGCTCATGAGCAAAAAGTAATATCCGAAATATGCTACAGCTAGTGTTTATCATATCAATGCGATGACCCCTTGCCAAGTTTGTAAGAACAGCCAGCTAACATGAGGAACGGCTTCTATGGAAACGACCAAAACATCCAACCAACCAACTTAGAGAGAGAGAGAGAGAGAGAGAAGTTGGGATGACAATGAAACAGCTAATCATGGAGATGGTCATCCATATTGAAAGCTTATCTATCTTTTTAATGGTATATATCATATTCACATTAGGGTCTTACCGAGGGGTGTGCATCGCTCCCTGTCTAACTCAAGGATCGGATTAGATCAAAACGATTAATTTTTGATAGATCCTACAGGAATTAGTCCAGTTCCCAATTCCAAATCTATCGAACTGAAAAGAACCAATTTGGTTCCCTATTCCTAAGGGAATCGAACTGAACCAGCAAAACCAACCCAAAATATATTATTATTTCGTTATTTATTCATTCAGCAAGTGCAAAACAACGGATTATTTGTGGAAGTAATCTCTTCTTTTACTACAGGTCTGGTCTGGTTCTAGGGTGAACAAGGTCGGTTCCCAATTCTACACATAGGAACCAACCCTATACTCGCCATGGAACTAATCCCCTAAGCCATACCATAGTGGCTATTCCCCCTTTTTTTTATATATATTTATTTAGGCTCTATTTGTTTCGTTAAGAATGAATGATTTGAAAAATATTTTTCTAAATATGATCGTTTGTATCGCTCAAAATAATTAATTATTATCGATAACAATTTATGCTTTAACGTTATTGAGGATAACAAAATACTTTTCGTTCACTTATTATCATAAGCAATACAAGTGATCATTTTCAGGAAAATATTTACTATAATCACTTGTTATCCACGAAACAAACAAAGCCATAATTGTTCTTTTGTGATAGTTGATGTGTTAAGTCGATGGGTTTGGATTTTTGAAGCGCATATGATTTACCTTGTTTCAATTATTTGAAAACATAGATGGCATGTTGACATCCATTTTAGATGTAACATGTCGTGGTATTGAAGGGTATAGGTTAAGCTAAATCAAATAAAAGGAGGTGGTGTGCGATCGAATGTTTCACTTCAGTTAAGGTAGATGGCACTTTCACTTTAGGTTACCAATTCTCATTTGAGTTAGTTATTAATTCATCTGATTTTTTAGTTATCAATTTTTGCTACCATTTACCATCTTCATTTGTACAGAACGCTTTACATTTGTCAACACATATGTGAATTAATCTAACTTTACATATGGTTAGTTTTGTTTTATTAACTTTCATACTTGCCAACGTTTATTTATTTATTCTTTTAGAAAAAAAATTACCAAATTTTTAATGAAGTTACCAACTTTTATTTGCCATACTTATCGACCCATTAAATTTATGAACTCTTTTTTTAAATGCCAACTTTAATTAGTGCGATTACCATCTTTTATTTGACTAAATTACCCACTAGCTAGTTCTAATTTATCAACTGTTATTTGAGTTAATATATTTTTTTTATTACCTAACTTCTCTTATCTCGACAAAAAAATAAAAAATAAGAAACTTCTCTAATCTCTTACCAACTTCTAAATTTGTGTATCAAACCAATACCTCGAATTTACCAATAATTTTATGAAGTCGCGAATCCTTATTTGAATGGCTCACTAGTTTTTCTCTGATCGACCCGTTTTGTTTTTACCAGTTATATTCGTACTTGCCTATATCGGTACAGGGGACGCATGTTCAAGAAGTTCAATTGAGAGAATCTTTAATCATCTTAGCCCTAGTCAAGAACATGCTACCCAATCTCTACACTTTGGAAGCTGCTGCCCCATTTGACATTAGAGGCCATGATTATCGTAAAGCTGCGACCTTTTGCTGTTCACTTTTCTGACCTTATCCTTTTCCTTTACGGCATCGAATTACCATATGAATACACTATACTCTCCAGCCCACTTTATTTATAAATTAATTTAACTCTGTACTTTCTTACTAATTTTTTTAAAATTGTGGGGTCGGAATTCTCTTTGTTCCGAGGGTGTTCGATATCCATCCAACCGTCTCGTACAAAAGCATGCATCGATTCCTTTTGAGTCTCAATGCCTTTTGAGTCTTTTGTTGAATTGCTACGTTACGTGGGTCGGTATCATAAGGGGGGACACTTCATGAATAGATGATTTTGACGAGAGAAATGAGCTGTGCAAACAATAATTTATTGGGGTTTTAAAACTTTCGAGAGATCTCGATTAACGTAGTTTCTAATATGGACTTAATGAAAAAGTACCCGAACAACCTCTTGAATGTTAGAGAGAATGCAACCCATTAGATTTATTGCAAAAAAAAAAAAAAAAAGAAATTTCTGCCCTGGCCCTTGGAAGCCCCAATGGGGATATCGTCTTGTCTAAGGTTTTTCCAACTATTACGAGGATTTAATGTTGTCGGCTTCTAGTTTCATGGGTGTACATGAGTAGATTTTCAGCGAGTACCACCGACACCGAGGAAGGATTCGCGTGGGGATGGCTCTATACTCATTGTGCATCTATTGCTTTCGCTAATTATTCATGTACGGGGTAAATTATAAAAGAAAGTTTCTACCTATTTATCGAAATCAAACATACGTGTACTTAGATTGTCATTTATGAAACTCTAGCTTGAATAATCTTACTACTAGCATGTTCCGTTAGACGGACGATGTCTGGAATGAGCATAGAAAGAGATGATGACACGGAGTGCTTAGTCATTGGAAATGACTGGTGAGCATTGTTTTTATCGAGTATCGGCGACAGTGACCGTCGACTAGGAGAGAATGAGGGAGAAACATGGAAGGCAAAAAAATTTCCTACTTTAGCTCTATCTAGGTTAGTAAGAATCAATGGATAAATTCATTGCTCAAGCTCATTTTCACATTTGTCATAATAAGATATACAAGTGACACTATGTTTTCTCGATTAACTTCTGATTGCACCTTTAGATAACCGATCGATATTGTATGATCTAAGCTAAAGATCACCGAAAAGTTACCGAAACCTCTTAAGACATAAACAATATAAATATTGTGAGTTTAATCTTTCTAATTGAAGTACCCTAAATATATATCTTTAATATAGTAGAGACACACACATACATATATATATATATATATATATATATATATATATATATATATAAAAAATCGTCCAACCGCCAGTCGTATCTCCTTTTAACGTCAAATTGAATGACACAAAACGTCGTATCCATGTTTTGTAGGCTCTCGCATTTATTATCATCCCATCCAAGGACAACGAGACGCTGTTCTTTGGCGGGTCGGGACCAACACAAACATCACATATTCTCATGTCGTCTCTAATCTGTATAACGTCAGCAAGAGCAAACGTCAATCAAAGAACCCCAAGAACGTCCAAAGGGAAAAAGAAAATTATAGATCCGTTTTGGTATCCGCTTGCGTCTTTGTGTGGACCCAATTCAAGAAAAACATCATTTAAAAAAAATTCTAAGTTTATTATACTTTTATCGCTTCGATCCAAACATTTTAATTATACAAAAAATAAATCCTAAAAGTTTTCACGTTTTGATATTCGCTTGTATCTCTATGTGGACCCAATACTCGTGTCTCTGTGTGGACCAGTGTGAAGTGAAGTTAACGTAGGCAATTATTAATGATATTTTGACGTTTTTTTTTTTGAACTTTATTATCATGTTTTTATCAATTTTGGCTCATCAAGCATGATATTCTTTGTGGACCCGATTCCGGAGCCAATCGGGAACATCTTTCTCAATTTCTCACTTGAAAAGAAAGTCTCTCTGTTAGGGTGCGCATGGTAACACTTTTGAAAAATTGATTTTTGGTCGAGAAGTGCTTGTAGTAGAAATTCTTTTGATAATGTAATTTCTAAAACAAAAATCCGTCTGATTACTTCTAAAAGAAATTTCTACTTATGAAGTGAATTTTCACTTTTAAAGTTCTTTTTCTCCAATTTGAGAAGTTAAAAAAATTGCTTCTTAGCTCGAGAAGCACTTCTTGGACCAAACAAAAAAAAAACTCAAGAAATACTTTTCGCGTCACCCTTTTTTCATTATGCCCTCACCATTTTTTCGACTAGGCCCACTTTCGCCAACCTCCACCACTGCCCACCGCCTCTCACGACCACCCGTCGCCACGGACCGCCGACCATCGTCGGCTACCGCCTATCACTGACCTCCACTAGCCACCCATTGCCGCCCGTGACCACTGCCATTAATCGCTCATTGCTGCCACCCACCGCCAACCTTCGCCCATCACCGCTCGCGACCTTCGATACTTAGCACCAATCGCCCGCTATTGTCCACCGCCACCAACTGTCGACCATTGTCGTTGCCAACCGCTGTCGCCGACCATCGCCACAATCTACTGTTGGTCTCTGTTGAGTCGTAGTCTCTGGCTACCGAAGTAAAAAATAAATAATTATTTTTTAAAGAATTTTAAAAATTTTAAAAATAAAGTACAAAATTTTCGGCCACCGACAATAATCTTTTATAAAAAAATTCTGTGTTAATAATGTTTTAAAAATATGAATTTTCAACTGTTATAAAAAATTTCTTTTATCTAAAATAAATTTTTAGAATAGAAGTAGAAACTTTTGCTTTTGAGTAGAAATTAAAAAAAAAATCAACTTCCAAAAATCGACTTCTAAAACGAAAGTGTTGCCATCCGCACCCTCAATGTCCACTCTCTCTTTTGTTCTACAGGTGTTGTGATGTGATCTCTCTTCCTCACGAGGTTCCCCATGGAGATGACGGGAGGAAGATATGACAGTTGACTCGTCCTTGAACAGTTTGATAGGAACTATGTGAATCATACGGGATATGAGGATTCTAGCTCGTCGTGCTTTAAATCTTTGTCTTAAGTAAATTGTCGTTGGTCCTTTTCTTAATAACATAAACTTTTGAGGTAGATGATCCGTTTAGTATCGTATCGTAGCACGCGTAAAGAGTTTGAATCCCAAAACTCTCTTTCAGTTTTTTCCGATATAATTTGTTGATATTGTGCGAATAGGAAGTATTCTCTCTCTTTCTCTCAAAATAACCTAATTTGAGAGCTGATATTGATATTGCGGACCCTATCGCAAATTATAATGATGAATTGAGGGGTATGTGCGAATGCTGACTCGAGCGTGGACATAACCCCTGCTTGCATCGTCACTCATGGTGTTTTGTACAGAACGACAGATTTACGTGAAGAATATCATCCGATCCACAAAGGTCGACCACATAAATGTAGTCTTAACATGATAAACGGGTTTTCTAGAATCATAAATTGGTCCCCCCAAAAAAAAAAAAAAGAATTTAATGAAAGTCTGGTTCTAAATGTCACTTTTACTAATGATTTGGATGACCAAAATGACTGCTTAGTCAAGCAAACGCCAGCATGACATGACCATGAAGTTTGTTAAAAAGGCATGGGCTTTTATGGTTGGGGGGAAACTTCACTCCTTTGTTGTGATTAAGATCTAACTACTTTGGTGCTCACAAGCCCTCCCAAAACCTCATGAATGTGGATCCTACAATTCCCCTAATGATGATGCTAATTATACCATAAAGAAACCCTAGAATTGATGGTAGTTAAACCTGCTCGATTAATAATGGAGCAGGGAAGGGACCCCCCACAAAAGCATGTCAATGTAATAATGATAATTTAGGTAAAAAGAATCATAGATGTCCTCATTGACTGTCCCCCTTCCCCCCCAAGTCGATGTTTTGTTTGGGAGCGAAGGCTTTTGGTTTGGTTTGGTCCCCCTAGTGAATAATTAGGGTTTGGATAACCGACATTTTCGAAACACCTATCGGGCAACTAAATAGGGAAACTTTATAATTTTCAACAGTGCTTTGCTAGCATAATAATTTTCGAGTGATTGTGAGGACGACGGTATAGTGTAATTGAAAATTGATGATATTCAAAAACTTATAGATCCGATGCCACGTTCAGTAAAGTTTTATAACACACGTATATGATGTACTCAACGTGTGCGGGCCTACCCAACAGATGTATTAGAAATGATATCATGGGATGGATGTAAAGCTAAGCAAATTATTTCTGTTCTAAAAACGGATGACTGTGTCGGTTGTAAGAAATGTGAATCTGCCTATCCAAAGGATTTTTTTTTAGAATTCAAGTTTATTTGTGGCACGAAACAACTCGAAGCATAATTACAAATTCTTTAAAGAGTGGACCCCACAATCATTTTTTATTATTCGTTATTTTTTTATGGCCTATAACAAGCTGTTAAGCTCACAATTGATTAAAGGCATTCGCACAATCATTTCTTTTTTTAATACACTGGATGCTTTGTGTTGTGCATGATCATGCTTTGGAAATCAAATTATTTCACATTTAGGCTCCGTTTATTTCGCAAAAAATAACTTCCTGAAAAAATTTTTCGGATTTCCTAGTGTTTGGGGGACAGAAAATAAGCTAATCCTGAAAAAAAATTTCCTTCTATAGAAAAAAACTCTTAAAAGTGGAAAAAAAATATTTTCTTCTTTTTGAGAAGAGGAAAACATTTTCTTCATCTTTCCTTCCTCCTCTCTTTCACGCTTCCTTTTTTTATAATTATTTTTTTCCTTTCTTTTCATTATTTATTTATTTATTAAAAAATTTAATTTTTTTTTTGTTCTCCTTTTTTTTTTCCTTTTCTTCTCCTTCCTCCGCCCACCGTTCCTTCCTTCTTCCTCTGCCAACCGTGGACGTCGGTGACAGCTGGCTACCTGGTGAATGGCCATGACGTGGGCCGGTGAGCCCAAGGCTCGGCCAGTCCTAACGATTCCAAATAAAACTCAACATCCTATGCCGAAAATGACGCATGTACAACATCATCTTCCCTAGTTGCTAATCAAAATGATGAATTGCCAGCGCTGGCTTTCCAAGATCTGCTCAGCGTCAAGCGAAATAAAGAAATAGAAGGATATGAGGATTGATGAAATTATTTCTTTCCTTTTTTTTCGATTTTCTGGATACTTCTTTTTCTTTTGATCAGCGGAACAAGCCGTGGTTTATAAATTCCGGGCCCTGTTCTCGACGATCTTAGCCAAGGACTGAAGATTGCAGTTGATGATGGTGTCGACGAACACGCAAGTCTCCTCCTTGGTGTTCCCGCTCGGCACGTCCACCACATGCCGGCCATCACCGTGGCCGGCGACTGACCGAGACCAAAAGAGGAAAAAGAAGAAGAAGAGAAAAATAAAAAGATTAATAATTAAAGTTTTCAATTTTTTAAAATAAAAATAAAAAAATTATTAAAAGAAGTAATCAAATTGGATTCTTCATACCTAAAGATGGAAAATATTTTTTGGGGCTTTTTCATAGTTTGGCCAAACATCGAAAAATAATGTCTGGAAAATAACTTTTTAGAAAATATTTTCCGAAAACCTTGCATTTCCCACGAAACAAACGGAGCCTCGATACGCTTAACAAGCGTCTCGAAAGCACTGGTCGATGGGACCCACACGATTATTCAAGGAGCTTTCTGGGGTCCTCGGAGTTATTAGACTAGACTCGGCGTAAAATCAGTCATTACAAATGGGGTCTCGGGCGATGGAGATTTCTTCCTTCGTTTTCACATGATTTGGGGCAACAGAATTAGAAGACCATGCTTGGTGTTCTTGTCGTCCCGTGAAGTGAGGGACAGCACTTTTGCTCTTACTGTCGGCATGGACAGAAGGGGGGGGGGGGGGAGGGACAATCTCCTCGAAGGAACTTCTCCTTGCCCTACATAGTTGTATCCTAAGTACTTTCCATAGCTACAGTAGTGTTTTGAATACTAAAATTATGGCATCATGTACTAGTTTCTCCACGTTTCAATTCATTTGTCTGCGGCAAAGGCCAGATACGCTTTACCAATCTCGCGCTCTGAAGCGACATAAGCATCAAGGATGTCGAGGTCGATATTGCTAACGGGGTGGATTTGGTGGTCGGCATTACTTAGACTGGCGAAAGTTGCTATAGCGCACCTAGTTTTGGTAAAAACAAGTTCTCTTGCTAAGCTATTTCGCATCGCTAAAGAAAACAAAAAGGGATTTGACAAAAATGAAAAGGAAGAAATGTTCGATTATTTATAGTATTGTTTTTTTTTTAAAGGATAGACTAAAAAAATTTCTATGTATCATGGTGAGCTTTGTTTTCTCTTGGCCTTTTACAACTACAAAAAAAAAAAAAAAGCGTAAGAAGTACTCAATAAATGTGAGTTGAACCTATTTGATCCTCCCACACAAGTTCCAATCGATCGGCCTTTTGTTTTTGGGCCGGTTAGTGGATGGGTTTGTTTCGCAGGCTCATTCTTCTCCTTCCAATGCTTGGATGAGCAATCCAACATAGAAGAAATATATATATATATATATATATATATATATATATATATATATATATATATTGCAATTAATTACTCAGGAAAAAAATATAAGATAAACGAGTGGATTTCCCATTTCCCTTTTTTATAATGTAAGGGCACGGATGCGAAGACCTAACTAGTTGGAGGCTCGTGAAACGCCCTGCAAGCCCTATGAATCAATTAAACTCGAACTTTGGCTCGTTGCGTGGCCTCCAATTCCCGAGATGAAGATCTTCCGACACTATCGCATCAACTATTGAGGGTCAGATTCGCCATTCCTACTGCCCATAGGAGAAACGGAGTCTGGGAAGATAATTAGAGACGACACTTTGAAAATATAAAACTTAAATGTGTACTCCCGAATAATCTTGTCGTTTAAATATCTATTATTCATGCCTAAATCATAATTAGAGGGAAATCATGACCCATTAAAAGTGAATATATGTAAAAATATTAATCTAAGTCTAGTGAAAAAAGCCTAACCAAAGAACGTGATGGCCTAATTAAAGACAATTTGAAGAGGAGAGAGAGAGAGAGATGGAGGGTCCTTCCTCCAAGGTCCGAACATCAAGGGCGGACGCGAGAAATCGCCGCCCGAACGAACGGACGGTGGAGAGAGCATCAATGCCACGCCACTCAGATCCCCTTCTCTCTCTATCTCTACCTCTGCAAATTCAAAGCCCGAAGCTCCCTCCCCCAACTTCCCGAAATCGAGACGAGAGTGAAAGCTGAAATCCCGATTCTTGGAGAGTGAGATTGAGAGCGACGACCGACGCACGCGCGCGCGCACACCATGTCGTGGCAAACCTACGTGGACGATCACCTTATGTGCGACATCGACGGCCAGGGCCAGCACCTCTCCGCCGCCGCCATCGTCGGCCACGACGGCAGCGTCTGGGCTCAGAGCTCCACTTTCCCCCAGGTCTCTCTGTCTGTCTGTCTGTCTCTCTCTCTCTCTGCATGCATTGGCTTGCGCTTTTGTGTGCTTGGTTTAACTGGAGGGCTTTGATCGGATCGGATCGGATCTCTCGCGGCTTCTTTCCCGCGGTTTTTGTTGAAATTTTCTGTGTCTTCAATCCGGGGGGACCGATCCGATCGCCTCGCGACAATGTCAGATCATCAGCCGCTCTTCCGATGCTCGTGCGGATGAACGAACGATCTGCATTGTCGCGATCAGATCAATCTGCGTCGACTCGCTCTGAACGCTACGAATCTGTCGCGTCGTCGCGTCAACCTTTTGATTATGAGGAACCGAAATGCGATTCCTGCCTTGCTCTCCAACAGAGCCAGCGTAAGGAGCTTGCGTGAACTACTTGATTGTTCGAAACGAGACGAGCAATGCGTGGGTGTGGATCCATTACTAATTTCGATTCTGAAGGATCTGGGCCCAAGAACATCGATCTTCTCTTTTCCTTGGATGCCATAGCCTCTAAAAGTTGAAATTTTTATAGGATCGCGTGTTCGTCATGGATTTCGTAACGATGATTCATTTTCTGATGTCATTTAACGGTCGCTCTTTTCAAACTATTCTTAGTATTGTCGAACTGATCTCAAGTATTTCTGGCATTTTGTTTCCCCTACCAGTTTAAGGCTCCAGAAATTGCTGGTATTCTGAAAGATTTTGAGGAACCGGGTCATCTTGCCCCGACAGGCTTGTTTCTTGGTGGCGACAAGTACATGGTTATTCAGGGGGAGCCCGGCGTCGTCATTCGCGGAAAGAAGGTGAAGTAATAATTGTTCATCGCATCGCATTTTCAATCTTTTTTTTCCCTTTTCCGAAGAGCGAGTAATGTCGAGGATGGTTAACTTGATCGAGAGAGCTCGGATTTGAATCTTAGTAAGTGGGTTAGTTAATTTGACCTTCATTTGTCAAGACAAGTACTTCCTAGGATCTTGCATTTCTTCTCCTTGGGGTGCTCCAGAGGATTTCTGTCAAGCCTTCACAAGGCCAATTCCTTCCTTGAGTTATTCAGTGGATTATAAGATCAAATATAGCAAAACTGCGTTATTGGGCTAGCTTGTTCTGTGGCGCTGTACATATGTATCAGAAGGGTAAATTTGTTCTTGCAGCACGCCCCAGATCTTTCGATTTTATCTCCCGGTGTCCATGTTTTTTCACTCCTGAAACTGTTTTGGAGGGGTCGAAATGGCTTTCTCACATCTGTTATGTTACTTAAAGGGCATTCTAATACGCAGGGATCTGGAGGCATTACAATCAAGAAAACCGGGCAAGCTCTAGTTTTCGGGGTCTACGAGGAGCCGGTGACTCCAGGACAGTGCAATATGATTGTCGAGAGGCTCGGAGATTACCTCATCGATCAGGGCCTGTAGGCCTATGCTCAACTCCATCTATCCAGTAAACCTGTCCGCGGTCTAGTTTTTTCTTTTTTCTTTTTTGGCTCATCTTCTGCATCCGAGTTTGCGTATCCTGGATCGACGAGTTGCGTGAAATAACCATGTGGCCATAAGTTATTTCGTTTCCCGGGTGTTCTTGGCTTATTAACCTTGATTTTTGGCATACGATGGTACTACATATAATGTATCGTCCTTTCCCTCTTTGGGTTTTATGGTGTTGGCAATAGATTTCAAGTTTTGACTCTATGTGTTGAATGTGTTTGATGATCATGTTTGTCGAACTCAAGACATGATTTGCCGACTCTACTCAACGAACTCTTTCGGTTCTAGCAATTTCATAATTTTCATTGGCAATTCGTTCCTCTCTCCGTCTCGGTTGGACTAGAACACTCTTCCGAAACAAGTTATCGACATGTTGATGCATAATGACTTTGGGTCCTGGAACCCTGGACTCCAAGCAAACGGAACCAATTGCAATGACATGTAAAAACGATCATATTCCTTCCAATTTCGTCTACCTATCAAACCCTTTGGTACATGCCGGCAGGCCGACACTTTTGGCAAAACGCAATTCAAATCAAGTACCCTTGTAACCATCAGCCCTTCAGAATTCACATTCAAGAACTTCATCATGTCAATAGCCAGCATAAATTATTTCCTCCCCGCCGCGACTCAGTGCCATTTTGAGTAGGAATCCTCAATGATTCTGCCATCTTCACCAGATATTCAATTCATCAGTCCTCGTTACCATGTACTTCATTTTTTCCCATTGAGAGTGCAATGGGGATGCCTCATTAAGTCCAATCATTCAAGGAAACCAACATTTGGTCCGCATTGAAAATATAACATAATCAGCTAGAGCTAGAAGAAATCGTTAAAACATGGAAATTTTCAAATGGAACCAGGGCGGGGTGCATAGAATGGTCTTCTTTGAAGACAAGCGTCTGACAACACAATAATGATCCAACGACAAGCTGCTGTTTACCTCTCGAAAGCCTCGACATAAGACAGTATTACATCGACCACCTCAGTTAATCCCAAGACATAGGACAAAATCCTCCAAACCTTTTGAGTTCTCACATTTTGCGACTTGCTTCAGTTAAATCCAAGACAGAACGAAAATTCTTTAAACCTCTTCTTGAGTTTTTCACAATTTGCGGCTAGCATCACTTGCATGGGTTGGCCATCGCAGCCCTTTTCACTTTTACAATTACAAATGACTACTAGACGGTCCACCAAAATCCTAACAAAGAAGAACCAGCTTGGGCCATTTGTACACATAAATTCTCCATGAAGACAGGGATTTCCTGAACCTACCTCCAACATGAAAATGCAAAACTAGGTCCCCTGATAATTTCACTCGACAGACTACGTCATTTGGACAGATGAAGAACAAAAATGGTAATTCTTTTTCTCGCACGGATACATCCATATAGAGTGGAAAGACCTAACACATTCTCGTCACGGCCTCTTTTCGGAGTTCACCATGATTCTTTAGACATTGCCGATGATCAAAATAAATGATAGGAAAAATGTCATGATAGTGTAGCTTAATGACAAGTTATGGACTTCACCTGACTGGGAGGAAGAATGTGAAGAAATAGCCGTAGCATTGCTTGTAGCGGTTTTGTTGCTCCTGCATTGAGTTTACAAAAGGACAAGGAATCAAGCATTGGCGCAAGGATTATTCAAGCTTAAAACGTTAGGGAATTGTAGTTGCAAACAGATATTTACCCGGCAGTCATATAAATGCACTTGTCATAACCTGATACACAAGAAGCAACCGAAAGCTCCAATTAGCATTGCTGGAAACACAGTTAGATAACCAGAGAAAACGTTTGAAAGTAGAAGCTAAGTTGCCCTAGCATCCTAAATCAGGTATGTATCATCGCCGAGAGAAAAGTAACATACTTTTTTCTTTGGTCAGATAAAACTAACATACTTGTTAGGAGGAAAAATGATAACTTCCCCTATCAGGTTTACAACATGGAAGTTCAACTGGTTGTGTTAAATGTTCTTGTGTTATTATCCCAGAATGCCTCTTAGGCCGATTCAAATCACATAGAGGTCGCTTAAAGTCCAGCATAGATGAACATAAAGAAGTAGGGATAGAGATTATGCTCTAATGCGCGACAAAGAAGAGATATATACTTGGGTTCTTGTCGACTTTTAACCTGCCCCTCCAAAGCTACAAGCAACATCTGTAGCGCCATTTTGCTGGTAGTAACTGTTGAATGCAAACGAGGCATGAGAAACCAAGGTATCCGGCTCATAACACGGTTGGCTGGGTTGAATTGCAGAACAGTCCACATTTCCTGGTCCACAGGCCCAGTCTAGGGCCTTCTTCAAGTCCCCATCCGATACATTAGACGAAGCGATGCACCATGTAGTTCCATTAGAGCTGGTGATATTAGCTCCGGTTATCACATCCACGGAGCCTCGTCCAGTGAAGTCCAAATTGTACACACTTGTCTCATCAGGATAAAATAGCCCCAGTTCCTCTCAGAATCCAAACCAGGCTTCCTGTTTTCATTGAAAAGCGAAAAGATATACACATCCAACTCTTCACCGGGCTTCGCAGGAGTGCCTGTGTTATTAATCACGTGACGGATCAAGTTTGTATTGTAGGTCTGAGCATTATCTGGAGTTGCAGCAGTTTCTTTAGCAGAACCTTTAGATGGCCATCCTGTTTCAGTGACCATGATTTTGATGGTCCGGAAGTTCAAAGCCATGAGGGCAAAGTAAAGAGCGTCGATCTGGGCGTCGAACATGTTAGTGTAGAGCAACCCGGTGTTTGGATCAATCACTTCTGAGGATGACTCAAACAAGGCATAGTCTAGAGAGACATTGCTGGCGAATCTCGATAGGCATAGTAAGGATAGATGTTGATCATGAAAGGAGATTGGTTCTCAGCAAGAAATATCAGAAGGGGTTTCAAGAAAGATGCGTAGTTACTACTAAAAGCACCTGCTGAAGGTGGAAAAGATCTTGATAGAACTCTGAGAGAATGGGTCGTGGAGACTTTGATTCTTTTGTGTAGACGACTTTTCTCAAGGCTGTAAAGATGTTTTGCATTGCCGGTACCACGAGGGAGGTGACATTGCTGGAACTTTCTGTTGCCTCAGCACCGACAGTGATGTACGTGATCTTCGTGGTAGGATAATATGGGAGAATGCTGTTCTTCAGCCAAGTGTCGGCATTTGATTGGAACTGAGAGTACGGCAATAGGTCTGAGTTTGGAATACCAATGATGAGCTCAACTCCTGTGTTTGCAAAGGCCTTAAGAACCTGAATGTTAGAGTCGTAAATCCTGAGGTACTTGATGTTGTGAAGCTGAACCAATTGCGCAACTTTATTAGGTGTCGGGAGGTCATCTGCATTTCTACCATAGCATATTCCGATAGTGCTTCCTCTGCACAGATCTGCCACGAGGAAAAAGGGTCTAGGTTACTCACGCAAATTAAGTGTCAGGAATTGGCCTAAAGATACTAAGTGTTATAAACAACTGACGATGATCACACATGTCGTGCGCTATAAATTTGACAAGGTATGAGGATCGTGTTTGAATACACTTGAGAAATGGTTGATCTACTTGGACCAACCATTCGAAGATCAAAGTTACCATAAGAACTTCAATGGAAATCAACTTAACTCTTGTCTAATGCGTAGTAGAGAAATCCTCCACTGACTAATCATTAGCTTGAATAAAACCAATTGGCTAACATGAGGGTAGCGAGATACGTATACTACTATACTTTCACTGCACTCTCTTTGGCACTTCTCTTACAGAAAACATTGCATATACTATACTGCAAGACTCATTTTTCAGCATCCCTCTCAAATAGAAAAACTTGAGGCATTGTTTTTGGATAAATGCTAGTAAACTAAGATTGGTTTAAAAAATCGTCACGCTAAGTGATGTGGCAAATCGTTGTTGCTTGTTGAACATAATAAGCTCAAATGCCCATTTCCAGTCTGTCACTTAATATACCAAATTTATAGATCGGTCCTAGTATACCTAGCATTGCCCTCATTCTAGGGGTCGGCAGCTATGTTCAAACAATGCCAGACTACCATGTTCAGACAAACTATTTCGACCACTTTGTCCATCACATTACCAATCAGTGCCTTGCCATAAGTACTCCTCACTGCCTTCTATATCTGTAAATCCCGAGCATCTCCCAAAACACAGTGTGCGCATGAGCAGACAAAATCTAGTTAACTGCAGATGCTACTAAATAATTTTTTTCCCCTTTCTTCCACAAAATTTGCCCATGCATGCCACATTCAAGAAATGCACTTAGTCTGTGAGCCAGTGCTTCTCTCTCTTTGAGAGGGAGGTAGGTTGGTCCACATGAGATTCTATGCCATCTATTATGTGGGTCAGCTAAGTTAATAATTGAATTTCCAGCTGTCCGCGAGAATGAGAGTCTGCCTACTTACCGTAAACAGTAATGCAGAGCATAGCAGCAACATTGATTAGAGCAAGTAACCGAGGGCAAGAGAAGAGATCAAGTTAATGTCCCAGAGCACACGTCACGATGAAGTGTGACGAAACCAAGGCATCATTTTGAATAGTGAGAGAGACAGTGCACGCATCGTACGCCCCCAAACACAAAATATATCAAGACGAGATAAAACAAAAAGCAAACTTGAGAGACTTCAAGAGCAGAATGCAGACAAAGATGTTTGCTTTGTGGAGACCATTCCAAGATGATGGTGACTCTCTTCACTTTTCAAGCCTTCAAATGGTTTAGACATGGCAGGAGATAGAAAGATCAACACTGCAGATAAGGAAAGTGAAGAAACTACAAACAGTACATGTATCAATCACAACGACGGCTGAGAAAAAGCGAACTAATTGAAGTTTGAGGAAGAAGAAAAAGAATCGAGACTCAAGGAGAAAGACAAACCCAGAAGCATAAGCAACAGCGAAGTGGCAAAGATGATCCTGAACCCTCTTCCCATTTGCTCTCTCTCTATCTCTGTCTCTGAGAGAATTCTTGAGAAGCCTTTCGCTTTATTCCTGCGACCCACTTCAGCAAAATGCTGTTCCAACGTTCTCCCCTGCTCGAGAACTGCGTCTCTCTCTCTCTGGGAAAGATAAAAGCTTTGCGCTTTAGATGCAGAGCTCTAGAGTCAAAGAGTCTTTGACTCAACACCGTACTCGAACGAGAAATGACGAGTGCGAGCGAGCCCGTGCGTGGCGTGAACTGTAAAGCGAGCTTCGTTTTTTGTCACTTGCTCGCGTCGCTTCGATCGTTGGTGTGGTAGTTTCCGTAAATATGGAGAAGGGATGCTGCGTATGTGTCAGAGAGTTACAGACAGACAGAGGCGAGTGCGTATTGGCGGTACGGGAAGGCTGAGGGGGACCGGACTTCAGATGGTTTTATTAACTGGATTTGAATCGGAGCCGCCTCGGGTACGCCCCCAGCTTTTTGGCATGTCTGTCTTTTCGTCCGTGTTTTATGGAATTTGGAATTGGAAAATGTAGAAATAACAGAAATAGCTTTCTAATTTCTAATTTCCTGAACTATTAATAAATAATCAAATTCAATATAATATTCAATATCTTTTTTTCCGTTGCGAACGGAACTTGGCGACGCGTCCTTTCATGTTTCAACCTGAATGGTAACAACAGCAAAATTATGAGAAAATATTAGGTGCTCCTGGAATGCCGGCGCATCTCTGAGCTAGACAACTCAGAGTGCACCACGTGGCACATCGGAGCACACTGTCAGCAAATTTTCAAATCCCTCAAGCCATTTGCTCTTCGTTATTTTCTCATCCATTACTGCATCCTTCCCCACTTCTCTCTCGCTCTCCTCTCTCCTCTCTTCTCGATGACTGCTCTGCTCTAAGGGAAAGACTCTGCGCCACTCTGCAATCCAACTTTGCTTTCTCTCTCAAATCTTTCTAGGAGAACACAATATTTCCTTACAAAATTATACGTACATCATCCAAACAAGGTATCCATCTCAAATCATGAATATAATAACCTGCATGACATCTTAATCCTTGACTCTTCATTTTTTTTTAAACCCAACTTAACATATAACAATCAACGTCGTTAAATAACGTCTCATTTGTCGTTTGAGCAAATAAATGTAATTGCATGAAGATTTACTTATAATTCTGAGACGACACTACATATCAAACAAAAATTCGAGAATTGTTTGTGTCATTGTCTTATACGGATTTGATCGGGCCTGGAAATTGAGCCTAACTTGTATCGAACATTGATCACGCGTAAACCAGAAATCCAAGAATGATATCCCAATCAATAGCCCGATGAAGTTATCGGAGAAGAAAATTTACTTTTGACTTTAGAAAAAAAGCACTTATTTCGCGTACAAAACCAATATAAAAAACAAAGAGAGGGCCAAATATCAAAAGAGGTTGCACTAGACATTCTTTCCCGCGCACGGGGCTGCATTGCATTGGTACTCATTTTTTTTATTCCAAAAGAAAGTCTAATATCTTAAAAGAAATTCTTAATTTTAAATTTATTTAAAATTTTAACTTTTTACAAAAAAAAACTCAAAATTTTTTAGATTCAGTCTAAATCTGGCCCCACCAACCATTTTTTGTTGTTGTTGGAGACAATCCATGTATTTTTCTTGTCGCCGTTTTGTTATTTTATTCCTCCCTTGGCTCTCATCCTCAAAGCACATGTTGGACTGTTCATTAGAAATTTTCACATTTGTTAGGCCCAGTCAAGTAACCATCTCCTTTCCGCCAAAAAAGATTAAAAAAAAAAAAGTAACCATCTATCTTTAGTGACCCAAAAAAAAGAAAAGTACAATCTTCAACGGGAATGATTTGATCACGAAATCAATAGACGATCCAATACCCTTGTCGGTTGTTTTGGGAAATCTTGTCCGCATGGAAAAGACTCATGCTTGGAGAACATATCTGAATCAAGCCCACATTTATTACATGAAAGCCGATTTAATCCTAAACTTTTTCATAAATTTCTAATGTGAGCCCTCCAACTAATATATGCTTGAATGTGTTGATATGGTGGTCAAATCATCACTAGTTGGTTTAAGACGTGGGACGATTGGTATTCAACATCAAAGAACTGTCACCAAATCACGTAATTTTGAGATTTCTCTAGATTCTTTTCAGGATTAATATCACGAAAAACTCCAAATTGAAACACTCGTGACAATGTCATCCAAAATTATTTTTTTACCACGGAAAAACTATAAATTGGTACATATGCGACAAATTTATCCCAAATTATTTTCTGACCACAAAAAATGCCAAACTACTACACCTGTGACAGATTTACCATAAACTATTTTTTTATCACCAAAAATCCTAAACTGGTACACATATGATAAGTTTACCATCGTTATTTTTTATTAAATTGAATTAATAAAAAAAAATAACGGATGGTAAACTTATCATATGTGTACCAGTTTAGGATTTTTGGTGATAAAAAAATAGTTTATGGTAAATCTGTCACAGGTGTAGTAGTTTGGCATTTTTGTGGTCAGAAAATAATTTGGGATAAATTTGTCGCATATGTACCAATTTATAGTTTTCCGTGGTAAAAAAATAATTTTGGATGACATTGTCACGAGTGTTTCAATTTGGAGTTTTTCGTGATATTAATCCTGAAAAGAATCTAGAGAAATCTCAAAATTACGTGATTTGGTGACAGTTCTTTGATGTTGAATACCAATCGTCCCACGTCTTAAACCAACTAGTGATGATTGACCACCATATCAACACATTCAAGCATATATTAGTTGGAGGGCCTCACATTAGAAATTTATGAAAAAGTTTAGGATTAAATCGGCTTTCATGTAATAAATGTGGGCTTGATTCAGATATGTTCTCCAAGCATGAGTCTTTTCCATGCGGACAAGATTTCCCAAAACAACCGACAAGGGTATTGGATCGTCTATTGATTCGTGATCAAATCATTCCCGTTGAAGATTGTACTTTTCTTTTTTTGGGTCACTAAAGATAGATGGTTACTTTTTTTTTTTTAATCTTTTTTGGGCGGAAAGGAGATGGTTACTGACTGGGCCTAACAAATGTGAAAATTTCTAAATGAACAGTCCAACATGTGCTTTGAGGATGAGAGCCAAGGGAGGAATAAAATAACAAAACGGCGACAAGAAAAATACATGGATTGTCTCCAACAACAACAAAAAATGGTTGGTGGGGCCAGATTTAGACTGAATCTAAAAAATTTTGAGTTTTTTTTGTAAAAAGTTAAAATTTTAAAATAAATTTAAAATAAGAATTCTTTTAAGATATTAGACTTTCTTTTGGAATAAAAAAAAAATGAGTACCAATGCAATGCAGCCCGTGCGCGGGGAAAGAATGTCTAGTGCAACCTCTTTTGATATTTGGCCCTCTCTTTGTTTTTTATATGGTTTTGTACGCGAAATAAGTGCTTTTTTCTAAAGTCAAAAAGTAAATTTTCTTCTCCGATAACTTCATCGGGCTATTGATTGGGATATCATTCCTTGGATTTCTGGTTTACGCGTGATCAATGGTTCGATACAAGTTAGGCTCAATTTCCAGGCCCGATCAAATCCGTATAAGACAATGACACAAACAATTCTCGAATTTTTGTTTGATATGTAGTGTCGTCTCAGAATTATAAGTAAATCTTCAATGCAATTACATTTATTTGCTCAAACGACAAATGAGACGTTATTTAACGACGTTGATTGTTATATGTTAAGTTGGGTTAAAAAAAAAATGAAGAGTCAAGGATTAAGATGTCATGCAGGTTATTATATTCATGATTTGAGATGGATACCTTGTTTGGATGATGTACGTATAATTTTGTAAGGAAATATTGTGTTCTCCTAGAAAGATTTGAGAGAGAAAGCAAAGTTGGATTGCAGAGTGGCGCAGAGTCTTTCCCTTAGAGCAGAGCAGTCATCGAGAAGAGAGGAGAAGAGGAGAGCGAGAGAGAAGTGGGGAAGGATGCAGTAATGGATGAGAAAATAACGAAGAGCAAATGGCTTGAGGGATTTGAAAATTTGCTGACAGTGTGCTCCGATGTGCCACGTGGTGCACTCTGAGTTGTCTAGCTCAGAGATGCGCGGCATTCCAGGAGCACCTAATATTTTCTCATAATTTGCTGTTGTTACCATTCAAGGTTGAAACATGAAAGGACGCGTCGCCAAGTTCCGTTCGCAACGGAAAAAAAAAATATTGAATATTATATTGAATTTGATTATTTATTAATAGTTCAGGAAATTAGAAATTAGAAAGCTATTTCTGTTATTTCTACATTTTCCAATTCCAAATTCCATAAAACACGGACGAAAAGACAGACATGCCAAAAAGCTGGGGGCGTACCCGAGGCGGCTCCGATTCAAATCCAGTTAATAAAACCATCTGAAGTCCGGTCCCCCTCAGCCTTCCCGTACCGCCAATACGCACTCGCCTCTGTCTGTCTGTAACTCTCTGACACATACGCAGCATCCCTTCTCCATATTTACGGAAACTACCACACCAACGATCGGAAGCGACGCGAGCAAGTGACAAAAAACGAAGCTCGCTTTACAGTTCACGCCACGCACGGGCTCGCTCGCACTCGTCATTTCTCGTTCGAGTACGGTGTTGAGTCAAAGACTCTTTGACTCTAGAGCTCTGCATCTAAAGCGCAAAGCTTTTATCTTTCCCAGAGAGAGAGAGACGCAGTTCTCGAGCAGGGGAGAACGTTGGAACAGCATTTTGCTGAAGTGGGTCGCAGGAATAAAGCGAAAGGCTTCTCAAGAATTCTCTCAGAGACAGAGATAGAGAGAGAGCAAATGGGAAGAGGGTTCAGGATCATCTTTGCCACTTCGCTGTTGCTTATGCTTCTGGGTTTGTCTTTCTCCTTGAGTCTCGATTCTTTTTCTTCTTCCTCAAACTTCAATTAGTTCGCTTTTTCTCAGCCGTCGTTGTGATTGATACATGTACTGTTTGTAGTTTCTTCACTTTCTTATCTGCAGTGTTGATCTTTCTATCTCCTGCCATGTCTAAACCATTTGAAGGCTTGAAAAGTGAAGAGAGTCACCATCATCTTGGAATGGTCTCCACAAAGCAAACATCTTTGTCTGCATTCTGCTCTTGAAGTCTCTCAAGTTTGCCTTTTTGTTTTTTATCTCGTCTTGATATATTTTGTGTTTGGGGGCGTACGATGCGTGCACTGTCTCTCTCACTATTCAAAATGATGCCTTGGTTTCGTCACACTTCATCGTGACGTGTGCTCTGGGACATTAACTTGATCTCTTCTCTTGCCCTCGGTTACTTGCTCTAATCAATGTTGCTGCTATGCTCTGCATTACTGTTTACGGTAAGTAGGCAGACTCTCATTCTCGCGGACAGCTGGAAATTCAATTATTAACTTAGCTGACCCACATAATAGATGGCATAGAATCTCATGTGGACCAACCTACCTCCCTCTCAAAGAGAGAGAAGCACTGGCTCACAGACTAAGTGCATTTCTTGAATGTGGCATGCATGGGCAAATTTTGTGGAAGAAAGGGGAAAAAAATTATTTAGTAGCATCTGCAGTTAACTAGATTTTGTCTGCTCATGCGCACACTGTGTTTTGGGAGATGCTCGGGATTTACAGATATAGAAGGCAGTGAGGAGTACTTATGGCAAGGCACTGATTGGTAATGTGATGGACAAAGTGGTCGAAATAGTTGTCTGAACATGGTAGTCTGGCATTGTTTGAACATAGCTGCCGACCCCTAGAATGAGGGCAATGCTAGGTATACTAGGACCGATCTATAAATTTGGTATATTAAGTGACAGACTGGAAATGGGCATTTGAGCTTATTATGTTCAACAAGCAACAACGATTTGCCACATCACTTAGCGTGACGATTTTTTAAACCAATCTTAGTTTACTAGCATTTATCCAAAAACAATGCCTCAAGTTTTTCTATTTGAGAGGGATGCTGAAAAATGAGTCTTGCAGTATAGTATATGCAATGTTTTCTGTAAGAGAAGTGCCAAAGAGAGTGCAGTGAAAGTATAGTAGTATACGTATCTCGCTACCCTCATGTTAGCCAATTGGTTTTATTCAAGCTAATGATTAGTCAGTGGAGGATTTCTCTACTACGCATTAGACAAGAGTTAAGTTGATTTCCATTGAAGTTCTTATGGTAACTTGATCTTCGAATGGTTGGTCCAAGTAGATCAACCATTTCTCAAGTGTATTCAAACACGATCCTCATACCTTGTCAAATTTATAGCGCACGACATGTGTGATCATCGTCAGTTGTTTATAACACTTAGTATCTTTAGGCCAATTCCTGACACTTAATTTGCGTGAGTAACCTAGACCCTTTTTCCTCGTGGCAGATCTGTGCAGAGGAAGCACTATCGGAATATGCTATGGTAGAAATGCAGATGACCTCCCGACACCTAATAAAGTTGCGCAATTGGTTCAGCTTCACAACATCAAGTACCTCAGGATTTACGACTCTAACATTCAGGTTCTTAAGGCCTTTGCAAACACAGGAGTTGAGCTCATCATTGGTATTCCAAACTCAGACCTATTGCCGTACTCTCAGTTCCAATCAAATGCCGACACTTGGCTGAAGAACAGCATTCTCCCATATTATCCTACCACGAAGATCACGTACATCACTGTCGGTGCTGAGGCAACAGAAAGTTCCAGCAATGTCACCTCCCTCGTGGTACCGGCAATGCAAAACATCTTTACAGCCTTGAGAAAAGTCGGTCTACACAAAAGAATCAAAGTCTCCACGACCCATTCTCTCAGAGTTCTATCAAGATCTTTTCCACCTTCAGCAGGTGCTTTTAGTAGTAACTACGCATCTTTCTTGAAACCCCTTCTGATATTTCTTGCTGAGAACCAATCTCCTTTCATGATCAACATCTATCCTTACTATGCCTATCGAGATTCGCCAAGCAATGTCTCTCTAGACTATGCCTTGTTTGAGTCATCCTCAGAAGTGATTGATCCAAACACCGGGTTGCTCTACACTAACATGTTCGACGCCCAGATCGACGCTCTTTACTTTGCCCTCATGGCTTTGAACTCCGGACCATCAAAATCATGGTCACTGAAACAGGATGGCCATCTAAAGGTTCTGCTAAAGAAACTGCTGCAACTCCAGATAATGCTCAGACCTACAATACAAACTTGATCCGTCACGTGATTAATAACACAGGCACTCCTGCGAAGCCCGGTGAAGAGTTGGATGTGTATATCTTTTCGCTTTTCAATGAAAACAGGAAGCCTGGTTTGGATTCTGAGAGGAACTGGGGGCTATTTTATCCTGATGAGACAAGTGTGTACAATTTGGACTTCACTGGACGAGGCTCCGTGGATGTGATAACCGGAGCTAATATCACCAGCTCTAATGGAACTACATGGTGCATCGCTTCGTCTAATGTATCGGATGGGGACTTGAAGAAGGCCCTAGACTGGGCCTGTGGACCAGGAAATGTGGACTGTTCTGCAATTCAACCCAGCCAACCGTGTTATGAGCCGGATACCTTGGTTTCTCATGCCTCGTTTGCATTCAACAGTTACTACCAGCAAAATGGCGCTACAGATGTTGCTTGTAGCTTGGAGGGGCAGGGTTAAAAGTCGACAAGAACCCAAGTATATATCTCTTCTTTGTCGCGCATTAGAGCATAATCTCTATCCCTACTTCTTTATGTTCATCTATGCTGGACTTTAAGTGACCTCTATGTGATTTGAATCGGCCTAAGAGGCATTCTGGGATAATAACACAAGAACATTTAACACAACCAGTTGAACTTCCATGTTGTAAACCTGATAGGGAAGTTATCATTTTTCCTCCTAACAAGTATGTTAGTTTTATCTGACCAAAGAAAAAAGTATGTTACTTTTCTCTCGGCGATGATACATACCTGATTTAGGATGCTAGGGCAACTTAGCTTCTACTTTCAAACGTTTTCTCTGGTTATCTAACTGTGTTTCCAGCAATGCTAATTGGAGCTTTCGGTTGCTTCTTGTGTATCAGGTTATGACAAGTGCATTTATATGACTGCCGGGTAAATATCTGTTTGCAACTACAATTCCCTAACGTTTTAAGCTTGAATAATCCTTGCGCCAATGCTTGATTCCTTGTCCTTTTGTAAACTCAATGCAGGAGCAACAAAACCGCTACAAGCAATGCTACGGCTATTTCTTCACATTCTTCCTCCCAGTCAGGTGAAGTCCATAACTTGTCATTAAGCTACACTATCATGACATTTTTCCTATCATTTATTTTGATCATCGGCAATGTCTGAAGAATCATGGTGAACTCCGAAAAGAGGCCGTGACGAGAATGTGTTAGGTCTTTCCACTCTATATGGATGTATCCGTGCGAGAAAAAGAATTACCATTTTTGTTCTTCATCTGTCCAAATGACGTAGTCTGTCGAGTGAAATTATCAGGGGACCTAGTTTTGCATTTTCATGTGGAGGTAGGTTCAGGAAATCCCTGTCTTCATGGAGAATTTATGTGTACAAATGGCCCAAGCTGGTTCTTCTTTGTTAGGATTTTGGTGGACCGTCTAGTAGTCATTTGTAATTGTAAAAGTGAAAAGGGCTGCGATGGCCAACCCATGCAAGTGATGCTAGCCGCAAATTGTGAAAAACTCAAGAAGAGGTTTAAAGAATTTTCGTTCTGTCTTGGATTTAACTGAAGCAAGTCGCAAAATGTGAGAACTCAAAAGGTTTGGAGGATTTTGTCCTATGTCTTGGGATTAACTGAGGTGGTCGATGTAATACTGTCTTATGTCGAGGCTTTCGAGAGGTAAACAGCAGCTTGTCGTTGGATCATTATTGTGTTGTCAGACGCTTGTCTTCAAAGAAGACCATTCTATGCACCCCGCCCTGGTTCCATTTGAAAATTTCCATGTTTTAACGATTTCTTCTAGCTCTAGCTGATTATGTTATATTTTCAATGCGGACCAAATGTTGGTTCCTTGAATGATTGGACTTAATGAGGCATCCCCATTGCACTCTCAATGGGAAAAAATGAAGTACATGGTAACGAGGACGTGATGAATTGAATATCTGGTGAAGATGGCAGAATCATTGAGGATTCCTACTCAAAATGGCACTGAGTCGCGGCGGGGAGGAAATAATTTATGCGTGGCTATTGACATGATGAAGTCCTTAAATGTGAATTCTGAAGGGCTGATGGTTACAAGGGTACTTGATTTGAAGTGCGTTTTGCCAAAAGTGTCGGCCTGCCGGCATGTACCAAAGGGTTGATAGGTAGACGAAATGGAAGGAATATGATCGTTTTTACATGTCATTGCAATTGGTTCCGTTTGCTTGGAGTCCAGGGTTCCAGGACCCAAAGTCATTATGCATCAACATGTCGATAACTTGTTTCGGAAGAGTGTTCTAGTCCAACGAGACGGAGAGAGGAACGAATTGCCAATGAAAATTATGAAATTGCTAGAACCGAAAGAGTTCGTTGAGTAGAGTCGGCAAATCATGTCTTGAGTTCGACAAACATGATCATCAAACACATTCAACACATAGAGTCAAAACTTGAAATCTATTGCCAACACCATAAAACCAAAGAGGGAAAGGACGATACATTATATGTAGTACCATCGTATGCCAAAAATCAAGGTTAATAAGCAAGAACACCCGGGAAACGAAATAACTTATGGCCACATGGTTATTTCACGCAACTCGTCGATCCAGGATACGCAAACTCGGATGCAGAAGATGAGCCAAAAAGAAAAAAGAAAAAACTAGACCGCGGACAGGTTTACTGGATAGATGGAGTGAGCATAGGCCTACAGGCCCTGATCGATGAGGTAATCTCCGAGCCTCTCGACAATCATATTGCACTGTCCTGGAGTCACCGGCTCCTCGTAGACCCCGAAAACTAGAGCTTGCCCGGTTTTCTTGATTGTAATGCCTCCAGATCCCTGCGTATTAGAATGCCCTTTAAGTAACATAACAGATGTGAGAAAGCCATTTCGACCCCTCCAAAACAGTTTCAGGAGTGAAAAAACATAT
>JAGVVM010004087.1:0-38169 GCA_019149425.1 Psidium friedrichsthalianum
GATTGATTTCTTTTCTCAGCCGAGAAAGAGGCTAGATTCATTGACTTGTGTTCACTTGCTTTTGCTGCTATGCATTTTGGATATAATGATCCTTCTTTACAAGCATAATGCCTAAGAGCCCATATAGGTGTTTACCTACTGTCGACAATGTTCTTCCCGTTAGAAAATCTGCCAGAGTTCTCTCCAGGGTAAATTCAATACGTAAGGAGGGTAATGCATTTGGCATATGAGTTGAGGTAATTGTTGTTCCCCGAATACTTACTGAGTCTCAAAGACGCATTGCCGCCCTTGCTGCACTCCTATGCCACGTTCACGTACTGTCCTATCGAAAACCGTCAGCAAACAGGCAACAAGCCGTGGTCTCTCGCTGAACCCCACATTTTTTTCTCTTTTCCTTCTGTGAAACTGTGATGTTTAAGGCACTTTTAAAGTATGGGAAACGGAGATGAGATGTGAAGAACAAAGAATAGAACTGCCCATTTTATTGAGCACAATACGGTTTGTGCTTATAGCGTGTCCGTTATTCCGCGAGCAAAACCTTGTATGTTGCGTTTGGTCACGCCTTCTGTGTAGTATTTGGGCTGCACTTCCTACCGGTCCGTTTGTCCTGGTTCTTTCTTCTTAATTAACGGTCTCATCCACAACTTTGTTTCTTTTTATTTTCTCTGTCCTAAACAGATTATAGGAGAACCGTGGTCAATCCGTTCATACCTGCACAAACCGCATACGAGTGGCTTCGGGTTGGGTCCATCCGCACGTGTCTAAAGCCTGAACTTAACTGGCTCACAAAACCCTGCAAGGTGGTTATTTTTCACGAGTCTTCAAGTTGTGCGGCATTTTCACATCCGTTTTCTCCTATATTTACCAAAAAAACACACCGGCAGTTCTTTTCACCAGCTTTAAAACTTTCGAATCAAATGGGTGAGAAACGATCAGAATTTAGATTTTTTGAACATCTTTCTTTTTCCATCAGTGATTAGATCATTCGTGTCAGGCCTAATCACGTCGACTGCTTGTGCTTAATATCCTTGCCGGCCTCCGTTCTACAATGTTTAACCTTTTGTTGTTTTCTTTCTTCGTATCAGGAGATTGACAATGCCTAACTAGGTGGAACTGCTCGTTCCGGCAGTAGACTGAGTTTGTGCAGCTTCTTGGTTTTTATGCACGCAAGTTATTTTGGTAAGCAAAAAAGTAAACCTGTCCAAACGGGTGGATCGGATTGGTTGGGTCGAGTTCGAGTTTGGGTCAGATCATAAATATTTCCACCAATTAACCAATTATCCATTTATACCTTAATGCAAATCTTTGACCATAAAACCCGACCGACCAAACTCTATTTTAAACACTTTCATATTTAATCTAGTGCTAGGAAAACATATTTCTTGTAAGATCTTGCATAAATTAATTACTAAATCATTGTGGAAATTTATAATTTTTTTATAATTTACAATAATCTGATTTTCTATTTTATGATGTCAAAATATCCAGTTTTTTTTCTTTATTTTCTTTAAAAAAAATGTTTTTTTTATTTCTTCCTTTTGCGGGTGAGGTTCCGCCCGACCCTTGCAACCCACCGGCAAGGGTTAGGCCCTGGCCCAAATCTAGCATGGGCCACATTGCTGGCCGTCGTAGTAAAAGATAGGTAACAGAAAAAAGAAAAAACTAAAATAATACATGTTAAGAAATTGTAAATGATTTACAAAAAATCTTATCGACTCATTAATAATTTTTGATAATCTAAGGCGCACATGGCCACTTCTACTTCAGAAATTACTTTTGGCCAAAAGTTGATATATCTATTTCTCCTTTTAAGCAGAGTGATTTTTCTACTTCTACTTCAAAAGTTTATTTTTGATCAAAGATATTCTTTGATATAGAACAAAATTTCTACTTCTCGAACAAAACTTCCGTTTGGCAAAATGGTTGAAAAATTTTCTACTTTTGGACCTTAATTAACATAAAATCTTCTATAAGAGTTTATTGATCATTATCTAAAATGCATATTATTCGAACAAAAATGAAATGTAAATACGTGACGGATTTACGTATTAATTGTCATTTAATTATTTATGCAATGTGGACCAACTTTATGACAAAATTGTATTAATAAATACAATGATCGGCTCATATTCCCACCAAAAGCACATTTGGTTTCCGGTGCTACCTCGCTGTGCCTAGAAGTGTCAAACAAGTAGGTTAGTTCAGGTTTGGGTCGGGCTGACTATGGTTCAACTCATTATTGATCCATTAACCCACTTTTATCATTTTCATACAGTACAAGTTTAGACAACCCTACTCGTACCAACCAACATAGTCGACTTGACTAATTTACTTAAATGCTTCTTATTAATCAAATCATATAATATTTATTTTTTATAATTTATTAAAAAATGATATTGCTAAACACCTCATGTATTGAAATTTATTTTAATTTACAAAAATAAATTTTCTATATTAAAACATATTATTACTTTTAAAAATAAAAAAATTATTATTTTTGTTGTTTCCTTCAGTGGCCGAAGACGGTGATCTGGCGATGGCGACAGGGGTAGTTTGGCAGTAGTCCACAAGGCGCGGTGTTCAGCTGTTCGAAGCGACGACAAAGCGTGATTGGGAGTTATATAGAGAGCGATTCGCAGCAAAGAGAGAGGAAAAGGTGCTAATAATGAAAAGAAGCTGAGTAAGAAGAATAGGATGAAGTGATTTCTACTTCCGGAAAAAAAAAGTAATTTTTTTTTCTTCTAAAGTGGGTAAAAAAATACTTATATTAACAAAATAACTTCAAATGTAGAAAACTTAATTGCTAACTAAACAAATGAATTACATTAACAAGGGATTTCTGCTCAAAAAAACTATTCTGGAGCAAGAAAATTTATTATCATGCCCCCTTAAATGGGTTGGTAAATGAGTTTGTTCAAACCCATTTACAACCCACGTAGATTTAGGCTTATCAATCTAACCCATTAACAATCTATTTATTGAAATTTGACTAACTCATATGTGACCCATCTTTTTTCAACTAATTTTACAACCCACATATATTTAGGCTTATAACAACCCATTTATTAAAATTTGACTTATTTATTAAATTTGACTAACTCGTATGTGACCCATCTTTTTTTTCAATCCAATTTTGACGCCTCTAAGGAAGTAATATTCTCAATGAGTATGATTTGGATTTCCTATGGCATTAATATGTTCATCTTCTTTCGACGTCTATTGGCTAGATTGTTAGTCTCGATTGCTTTCCAAGGTTCTTCTGATAACCTCCATGGAAAACCAGAGTTTACACAACCTTTTTAACTTCGGATCTCGACTCCATGACTCACATGGTTCAATCTACAAGTTTCTCTTCGGGCAATCTTAATTTCTAGAGGTACTATGAACGGCCCAGGCACCCTGTTATCTGCTTGAGGAAGATATCGATCACGGCAAATTCGCACGCTCCCTTGCTCCTCGTATAGGCTGAAAACACATCATAAAAAAGCCATAGCTTCGTATATCATTTGATGCCTCTTTCCCCTTAACCTTGGGTAAGAGAAAAGGAGTGACGGGGGCATTTCCCAACCGTGACCCTGCCTCAAAAGGGACAAAGCATGGGCCAGACATTTCTTAGCGGATAGGCAAGAAGCCTATTTACCCAAGTAAGATAAAGATCCCAGCATTTCAAGATTCACGACCCAACATCATGATAAACATTAGATTCGCCCTCAAAAATCAAAAGGGTTTCCTTTTAGGAAAATGTGAAAAGGCACAGACACAGCACAAATCCACAACAGAAATCCCCACCACTCAACCTGCCTGCTTTTTCATCCAAAGAAAGCAATGAACCAGGAGAGGCATATTAAACATATTGGTCATAAAGAGACGACGGTGCTAGCTTGGTGAATTCATTGAACCATGATGGTATTTTGTATTGTGGGATTAGACCTAACTTCCTCGCGATTGCCTTGCCGACATGGGGAACCCCCGTGTCCGCCACACACGGTGCATTGTTGATTTCCGGGATTAAAAAATGAAAGAAAGGGAGACATGGAAATGGGGTTTCATTGATCCAGCCAGATAGTGCCATAGATCCCAAAACAGAAACAATCACTCTGTATTGCTAGCTTTCAATAAGTGATCAGTAAGATGTTCTAGTCAAACTGGATCGACAAAGCTAATCGCAGTCCCGGCCTAATTAGAGCAATATATTATCAAGATCTTTCGTGTTCAGGTGGGTTGATCAGGCCGCGGTCTTTTCTACATCATCTCCTCCGATATGGGATTTGGTTTGTGATGTGGAATATGATGGGAGATGGATTGCGGGAGTACCATGAAGAGCAAAAGATGTAGTTGAGGAAGTTGATGAAGCTTAGTGCAGCCAATAACCAGTAAAAGAGGTCGAGCTGTCGCTTGTTGAGGTCATTGTCACCGAGCCACCCGCCAACAGAGGATGATGAAGTTTGAGGTGATCTTGTTGACCACTGACACCAGGAGTGAGCTCAGATAGAACCGAAATGAGTAGGAGCAGTAAGTCATGGCGGTCAAGAAGGATTGCATCCCCTCGACCGACTGCTTGTAGAAGAACTCGATAAGGCCCGACCGCAGTGAACATCTCCGAGAGCCCGAATATGGGAACTGTGGAGCTATCCAGAATATGGAGAGAGTCTCGTGACGCTGCAGTTCCGAGTCCCTCTCTCTTCTCGACCAGCGCTGCCGAGACCATTGAGAAGCTCGCGACGAGAGCCCAATCCCGCCCTCTGGAGCGGGGAGATACCTGAGTCCCTCCCGGTCAGGCGACGGGCGATCGGGACGAACACGGTCCTCGTACAGCGGGACGACCACGATGAGCATGAGGTAGGGGATGGCCTGTAGGGACGCTGGGGGCACGCGGAAGTGGTCCGTGATTCGGGTGTCCATGGAACTCCCCTGTTGGACGAGAACGTCTGGAGCTGCGCTAGGATGGTTTGAATTGATGGTTGCAGGCGAAGATCGGGATGACCGAGATTATGATCTTCACCTGCTCTACTTGCCCGACGGTGCAGAGTTTCCACGGTCTCTCGCTGTCCTTAGCTCCATCTTGTATTCTGATGCAGGGCGCTTGTCTAGGATCTGCAGTTCAACCATGGTTACAAACTGCCTTGTATGCACTATTTCAAAGTGAAATACGTGGCAAAAGCAGAAAGTCGCCCAAGCTTCCATTTCATTTGGTTTGAATAGTTTGAGAGCTACCTGAACTTTTCGGTGTGGCTGAGATTGCAGCTTTCGGCAGCAGAGGGAACCTGATGTTTGGATTCAGAGATTTGTTCCCATGAAGCATGCGTGCAATTGAAGGACAGATTTGTTTTCTCTTTGTGATTGATGCCACAAAACCTGGCCACAGGGCAACAACATATGCACAGAATTTACACACATTTATCCAAAATTAGTAACAAGTGAAAGGTGAAAGCGGAAAGCCTACTACTCACTTGGGCTATCGGGATGAAGATGCTTCCGTGAGGAGGCGTTTTCTTGTAAAGCAGGGCTCCGGAGATCAGGCTGACCAGCCCGACCACATGGCGGCGGCAGACACGCCGAATCCAACATCCATCCCAGAGTACGTATGGACCCAGACGATGAGGTGAGGGCAATGAGCTCCCCGGTGCAGAAGGCAAAGTAAGCGGCGTTGAAGTAGGTGGAGAGCCTCCTGGACTGCTTGGAGTCCTCCCTCCTGAACTGGTCAGCACCATGGGAGATGATGTTGGGCTTCAAGCAGCCACTCCCAAGGGCCACCAAGCAGAGGGATACATAGAATATGAGAGCCTTGTAGCACTGCCTCCTCACAATGTTGGGACCCTTGGCATCATTCATGCGCATCTTGGTGCCTCAGTGGCTGGAGATGTGCTTGGATGGACAACAGTATGAAGCCCTGCATTATCCAATTCAGAAAACCACGCTGTATGTATTTCGTTATTATTCGTAGGGTTGACCTTCACAGTCTTTACTTAGGTGTACTAAAGAATTGTGAAAATCTCTCTGGGAGTAAGTCATCATTCAATGAGATAATTATGTCTATTTCCCCACTAATTGCGAGTTTTCCCGCAATTAGTGGGCTATTCCTTTAAAAGTAATTTTTTCCCTAAGCAAAGAGGTTGATGTCTAACGTGCATCATGCCGTGGATAGAGTAAAGAGCTCCTAAAGCATAAATTTTTCTCTGTTACATAAACTAAAACCATAGGCTGGAAAAAGAGCAATAGGCAGCAATGGAAGTGCATCAGGCACTGAGCTTTTTGCTATCTGAATAGTATCAAGGCACCAGGAGACCAGAAGAAAACATGTACAGGAACAAAAATGGATGACCCCGGGGGAAAAACATTGCGTTCGTTGAAAGAGGATCGACTTACTGAGAGCTCGACAAAGCGAAGACAAGGCATGGTCCAGAAGCTTCAAAGTAAGAGTCGGAGAGGAAACCGCCAAGGAGGAGAGGAGGAACACGGTGCCGATGAAGTTGGTGACGATGTTGGCAGATTTGGACAGAGGAAAGTGCATGTCGTTGAACACATACTTATCAGATTGTTCCCGACCCCGGCAATGCGCCATCCATCTCGAACGATTTGGAGACCTTGTGTGTGATCATAACCCACGCACCATAGCCAACCAACAAAACTATTACAAACTATCAAACATATTTCATGCTTATAAACTTTATTCAAGTAAAGCAAGTGAATGAAACCCCACTAGCTTATTTGCTAACAAAAGGAAGTGATCACTTCTAAATTCAACAGTAAATCTTTGCTTCCATCCCCAACACCTTATCTAGTGGATTGAGAGAAAAGCTTATGAAAAACAGAGGGTAGCATATCAAGACGGTGCATTTAAATATTTGAAGCCACATGAGAGAGAGCGAGACCGAGAACGAAAACAGCGCAGTCATTCCGCCATGCGTGTTGGCTCGGCAGGGTCGACCTCTCCAATCCACAGACACCCGATCATGGAGAATCTGATCGCCATCTCCCACTTTAGTCGTCGAATTTATGTCCAACTTCCTGCTTGTCTTCTCCATCGCTTACCCTCTCTCAATCTCAGGACTCTCTTTGTGCCAAGCTTATGTTTCTCTCTCTGTCCGTCAGTTTGTCTGTCTGTCTGTCTGAGTGAGTGCTATATATATAGCTTGGCAAGCAAATACTGCCTTAGGGAGTTTCTTCAACACGCAATGAGGATCACTATGCCAATCTTCTAAAACGTACCAAAAGCTAGAGAACTCATACCTATCTTTTCTTTTGTGAAATGGAGGGCAATGTGACAACACAAGTGCATGCAGGCCTCAATTTTATAATGCATTCTACTGTTGAACACATCCTCTTCTTCTTTTCCTTTTCCTCTTTTTTTTCTCGTGAGCTGTGTGGGTAAAATTCAATATGGGTTCAGTCTTCTTCTCAAGCGTTGGTAATTGCCGCTCGTCCTGCTGACTCCATTGTCGGATAAAGTGGTGGACCTGCCCCATTTCCCTCCCAAATTTTAATCTTTTAGCCTATCATTTTGTTCCGATATGCACGAACTTCTTTCATGATTAAGATTTCGAGATCGCTTAGTTTCTTTGAATTTATATCTAACAATGATGTCTTCCATTTCTAAGTTACCATGAAGCTCTCTCTCTCTCTCGCTCTGTGTAATTGGTGGCTCCGGGAGGCAGGGACCTTATATGTCGCCGATCATGAGCCATTCATCGAATCCTAAGGTCATCTCTTCCTCTCTTTGAGTGGGGGTCATGAGTACACATGACGAGATTGATGAAGCCATTGATCCAACCCCACCACCAAGGCTGATGGGCTCTTTGGATCACGAATCAACTCATGTCGCTCGTATAAAGTCGAGTTGGTCGCTTCTCTGTCTCCTTAGTTTTCTTTTAGTTCCCTATTTCAAAAGTCAATGGCACACAAAATTAGCGCACTTGGCGTGTAGACATGATTTCTACCATTACGCTCGTGATTACTAATTACTCTGTTTTCTCATAGAGAACAGAGCTCTTGATATGATCGAGGCCAGGTGATATCGAGGCCGGACCGAGACGGCGTCATGTTCGAACTTCATTTGACCAGAAACCCATCTAACCGAGGAAACCGAAAGACGGGAGGGCTCTGCTAAATGCAGGAGAAACAAGATTTCTAATCGTGGGAGAACAGGATTGAGTGCTACTTTTGTCCCCACGAGAATGATGAAACTCTTCGACATTGGAAAGGATGATTGTTTGGATGTGTACTGATGTGATTGTCGAACGAGGGTAATGGTGGAACGTAAATCAACAGTCTTGTCGACGCCCCACACTAAAGCCTGAATCATGGTAGGATCCGGGATTTGAAGTTGCAACTTGCAAGCATATCATCTCGTACCAGCTAGTCTGTCTCCCACTTTTCCTGCTTCTTAGAACTGTGGTTTTTTTCTTTTCCCTGCAATTCTTATTTTTGGCTTTTCTTTTGAGAGTTTTACTTTTGGTCGAATTTTTAAGAGTTGGATGCGAAAGCTTTCATTTTATTGGTTTCTTTATAGGGTGTGTTATACCTTCTGAATGTAAATAAATTTCCATGATTGTATGGACAGTAAGGATTTAGTGTATGAGCATCGAATTTAAAATCTCAATTAGTTGGCATGATGAAGTTAAAATAATTTAAGTCCCTGAAATACATTAACTCTAATTAGGGTTTGATAATCACACACACAAAAATACTTAAATTTTAAAATTATTACTTATTAGAAAAATTTTCAAATAAAGGTCTAAAATGGATATTGTTTCAAATAATAAAAAAAATTTCCCAAATAAGGGCTCGGAGAAAATTTTTTCAAATAAGAGCTTGGAGAATATTTTCTAAAATAAAAATTTCAAATAATTAAAAAGGGCCCAAAGAAAACTTTGTCAAAGGAAAATTTTCAAATAAGGATTTAAAGTGCTTCATTTTCTCAAATAAGGATATAAAATGAATCTCATTTCAAATAAGGGCCTGAAGTGCACTCATTCTCTCAAATAATGACTTATGTGAAATAAGGTCATAAAGTAGCCATATCAGTTTCAAAAAAGCCCTGATATCACTGACCGATCAATGTCATTTTCATCCTTTACTGTTTTAATTTTTCTTTATTTTTCCTTTTTATGTTTTTTAAAAAATAAAAACTCAAAATAAAAAAAATACAGGCGTGTGGCCGCCACCCCACTGTAGGTGGGACATTGGCGATAGCCGGCAGGATCATTGATGACTCGGTGAGGGCCTACTAGCTCCTATGTAGCATCGACACTCTTCAGAAGACTCCATGACCGCATTCGAAACGTTTTGACATGCAATCAACAGCATTTCAGATTTTTGACATATGGTCAATTCTTCCGACATGCCAGCGACACAAGAGTCAGACATCCTGACATGCAAAATCTGAAAAACAAGGGAATTTTAGAAATTTTCAATTTTTTAGGGGGAAAAATATAAATTTATAGAAAACTGATATTCTAAAAAAAACTCCACCAACAAATGGTGGATTATTAGAATGAAATGTAGTCGAATTTATTAATTCAAAACAATGAATAATACTAACAAATGAAAGATTAATTTTTCAGTGTAAATTCATTCTAGACTATTTTTTTTATTATTTCATTATTTTGTGGAAATGAATCAAATTAACTTGATATAAATAATCATAAAAATGATAATTTTTATGTATATATAAAAATATATACTTAATATACATCATGTTGACAATTCTCTATTTTTGAGATATTACGCATCGCATCATGTTGTGTCGCGTGTCGATATTAGTGCTACTTAAGGTAGCTCTGGTTAGAAATGGAAGAGGACCGCAACCTTCTCCTAGGTCTAGGTGAGGGTCAACGATGGTGAGGCGACGACGAGAGTGCTGCCCTCCCTCTTGCATTTTCTTTTTAATACTTTTAGCTTTTTTAATTTTAGATTTTGACGAAAATTCCCTTGATCGACTAATGAGGTGAGGCCATTATTTGAAACATCCATGGCCACTTCTGGCCCTTTATTTGAAATTGTGTCTACTTCATACCATTATTTGAGAAAATAAGCATACTTTGCGCCCTTATTTGAAATTTTTTATTATTCAAATAAGTGCCTAAAGTAGACAAATTGTCTTAAATAAGAACTTGACTTGCTAGCCGGTGTGCATGTGACTATTTCAGTCGCCAGAAAAGAGGTATTTTACTCAAAAAGTTTTCGAGTTTTTTTTTTTTAATATCTTTTTTACTTTCCTTGCCTCTTTTTTTTCTTTTGTCCTTCCCCAAGCGGAGGTCGCCATATCTAGCGAGGGCAACCCTCGACTTGGTTGTCGTCATTCGGGGGTGAAATGTGTTGCTGCTTCACTTGATGGAAGATGTCGAGCAAAATAGTAATTATGTGGTTGTTGATAATCTAGACGGTTAGGCTTTGGTTGGGGACATCTAGGCAGGAGAGATTGCTGTCGGAAGCCAACGACATGGCCGTTAAGGAGTGGCAAGGAGTGAGTGAGGGAGAGGATCGAATGTGAGAGGAAATGGAGAGGTTACGCGGTCGTCAAGCTTCTTCCATGGTGCGAGGCAGACCACAACAGCACCTCCTTCCCACCCTCCCGTCAAGAACAAAAATCTGAGTGCTATCAACAATGCGGGCTAGGGCAACCCTCGCTCTCACTTGAGGTCGGTGGCCTCTGCTGGCCATCAAAGAGACTTGGCCATGATGGCCAGAGACTAGAAAAGAAAAGTAAAATAAAATAAAATCCAATAAATGTACCTATAATTTTTTTTTAGCTAAAATGCACCTCTTTTGATGACCGAAATAGTCACATACGATCAGCCAAAGGTCCTTATTTGAGACAATTTGAACAATTTAGGCTCTTATTTGAGATGATTTGACTATTCATGCCATTATTTGAGATAAGATCCATTTTAAGCCCTTCTTTGAGAAAATAGTTTCAATTATGGCCCTTACAAGAAATTTTCCTTACTTATTATGGCCATAAAATTTAGATATGATCAGAAACTTTTTAAATAATGTAAAGGTTATCCACCTTAGCACTGATTGTGCTAGCCGTGCCACGTAAAGTGATTGGTGTTCACGTCAGCAGTTTCTAATCAACATTATCTGTAAGGACGGATGACTTTAGTAAACTGTCAAATGGTTTGATTAAATTTGCTAAATTGATAGGTTTACAACTAAATTGACATTCGTACAATAGATTTGGGACTTTATTGATAGCTTTTCCCTGATTTGGTATGCATCTTTGTTGTGCAACCCATTTCAATGGGATTCTTTGTATGTCTTTTTCTTATATATTAAGGAAGCTACTAATTTGATAGTTCAACAGTAAGTACTATCGGTTATTTTTTACTACGTGATCTCCTAATCAAAGAGTGTTTTATGCAAAACATGCGGTGATGGTGTGTGTGATTCTACGATTAAGATTGTATTGTTCCTAACAATGCCGTCAGCGATGCATTTCCCATATATTAATTTGTACCACATGTTGGGGTGAATGTGTATATTCAAATTTAGTCATGGTAATCGAGTTAGTCGATGCATTTCGGACAAGCACACACATGCACCATCGATATCGCCTCAACTCGAATGCCTATCAGTGCTCGAAACTTGACTCGAGCTCAGTCGACTGTTAATTTTTCTTGATCGAGCTTGACTAGAGATTAGGATCTTGCGCTTCACATAATTCCACTTTTTTTTATTGATAAAAGTTCAACTAGGATTGTGAGCCTACGAAGCTCCCGCTCGAGTAAATGCTCAAGTAGCTCGAATTCGAGTTCGTTCAAAATTAGGCGAGCTGATCTCGATTAGTCATGGAACCAAACTCGGCTTCGGCCCTGATTCACGGAGGACTTCTCCTTTCATTTTCTCACAAAATGGCGCCCTTTTACATTCTCCAGTTATCTCATCGATGGGAGCATGTCCTTATCTTGTGCGTCCTACATTTTCCGTGGAAAACACGAAATTATGCGCGACACATTAACGGGGAAAATTATCAAATAAATTTTAGAGTTATTATATTTGTGCTAATTCAATCCTAAATATTTTGATTTGATCAATTCAATTGTAAACCTTTTGACGATTTCCTAATGTTCGGCAAAAATCATTAATGTGGACATTTTTTTTGAATATTTTTATGTATTTGTTATTGTTTTTTTCTTTTTCCCTTCTTTTCTTCTCTTCGTCCCTTTTTTTTTTCTCTAGACCTAGGCTATTGAGGTTGTCGGCTGACAGCCCTCGCCTAGATCTAGGCATAGCCGATGCTCTTCCAAACAGCTAATCCACGTCAGGGCCGTGCCGGCCATACAACCTAGGACGGTCAGTATTGACTAGACCATCACATCAGCAATTTTCGGCCTACTAAATTGACAGAGTTGAAATGTTTAGGACTAAATTGGTAATTTCTCGAAAAATGTGAGACAAATACAACCAAATTTGGAAGTTCAGAACTAAATTTGCTTTCAAATGGTTCCATTGCCTTTTTGGCCAGTCCTCATGAAAGTTAATTTCGAGTAGCGTGATCGCAGACATGTAATCTTTCTGGAATGTTCTTTTATTTAGCCTCTTCCTAGTATGTACTCATTACTGTATGGAATATTGATATCAACGCTCAAAAGCCAAAAGGGCATGACGCATGTAGCCATACGCTGCAGCCTGTAGGCATACACCCCTAAAGCGTTGTTCTCGAGTGCAACATCCTGGGATCTAAACATAAGGTAAATAAGTAATTATTATAAGGGAAATGATTGCGTGATGGTACTTAGTCCACTCCTACTTAGTCCACTATGAGATTAACGGCCTTTTTTTGGGCTAAAAAAATAACAAATAATTAAAAATTATAGTGAGGTCCATTCCCTTGAGAATTTATGGCCCATGACATGCTTTTACTCTTACTGTCGCTCAAAAATTGTTATGCTAGGAAAAGCATTATTATGAATCCCTAGGCCCATCACGGACGACCTATTTGTGACTAGATCGAGAAGGCAGATATAACCGTGCTTAAAAAGATTATCCTAAGGCATCGCGTAACCCGAAGAAAGGGGTTCTTCTCGCGCACTACAAGTCCGATACCATCACTTGAAGAGATTTCCAATAGAATGTTCAAGTCTGACCCCGTCAACATATTCAGTTAGACTCACATTTACTCAAAAAATTTTAATTCAATGAGTTATGAGTCAATGAAGATAAATTAACTGCTTCGCCCCACATTCACTTTTTTTATGTGAGGCTTTTTTTTTAACACAATTCATATGTGCATCTTAACAGCTCATTACTCTGAACGAGACGAAAGTCTGACCTAATCTTTAAATTCTTCAAATACTCCTCTCGCATAAGCTAGGTTGGAAAAAAAAAAAAGGAGGAGTCGATAGTTTTGAGCAAAAGATCTCTCGAATCTAATATCATGTAAAATTTCGGCAGATTCACTATAAACTTTTCATGAAGAGTTCGCTCTGCATGTATGCCCCAAAAAAAAAAAAGGGTGGGAATTACCAAAGTCTTTTAACCCCTAATTTCAGCCTTTGATGGGGCAATTTCGAGGAAAGCCCCCCTTTTTTTTTTTTTGTCTTTTTTCTTTTTGATTGTGTCGTGGGTTGGTCAGATTACACTTTTCATAAGCTCTGTCGATTTTCCCCGGATTTGCAGATTCTAAGTGGGTCGGATCTATTGGTCCTTTGGCGATGCGGGTGCTGGGCAGTTGGGAGACAAGGGACAGCCATTGATCCTTTGTCCCCGACATCAACTTGATGGCACTGGTGCTCCTATGATCGAGTGTTTCTCCAACATCAACCCGCTCGATTCCATTGCCAAATTATCATTTGATGCATGTAATGACCGGGTGAAGCCCAGGGTTTACTTTTCTTTTTGTTAAAATTTGAGGGATTTTTAAAAGAAAGCTGCTAAGCCAACCGTTTCCCACATGTTAATGCTAGAGCAGTCAACTTTCAGCACAAGCTTTTTCTTGTGTAGCATAACACGTTTGCGGTTCAAAGCTGACGTCCCACCGTCAATCCACGGGAGATGGTCAACTCAGTATTTTTCTTTTTAGGATCCATCTTCACAATTTCCTGGGCCACCTGGGCCTTGCGTTGGTCGTAATTTTCTAAATTTATGATGGTAATTATCAACATTGCAACTTTTCTGGAGATCCCGCCCTTTGTATTTCAGTATTTATTAGATTTGATTCTCTCACTTTTATTCTGTTCAATCAAGTCTTTTAACTCTCGAAATTTGTGCAGTTCGCGCCTCTATCTTCTTCTTCTTTTTTTCTAATCGAAAACCTCTAATTATCTTGACTTAGAGGACCAAATTGCGCTGAAAGCTAAAGAATATGTGCTCACAAAATAAAAATGCACTTAACCGTTAGTATCCTAGATCAAAAGCGAGCAAGATGGTGCCATCGCGCTATTAAGAGTTTTGAAACTACCCCTAGACCTGCTCATTGGGCGGGCCTAGGCAGGCTCGATGAGGTATAGCCCAAGCCCGCGCAAGGTAAAAAAGCATGCCAGGGCCAGGCCCGCTGGTGTTTAAAATCTTTTAATATCGCGCAGCTGCGCCATGTTATTCCCCGACCATATTTGCAGCCACCTTCCTAACATTTTGCAGACATTACCTAACAAGAGGGGAAAAAAAAAAAAATCATGTACATTCGGATTTAACGAGGCTAATTACTGGCCTCACATGTAAACATCGTTTAACCCAGTGATCACTCTTCTCACTTGGGAGGAGGAAGATGGAGGGTTCGAATCCTTACCTTCATGGAGAGTTGGGGTGGGGATGCGTGAGGAGGGAGTAGGGTTTTGCAACCCGTGCGCACGCATAGCACACATAATAATAAAAAAAAAAATGTAAGCATTGTCTTGCACTATCAACAATGGGCTCGAAAAAATTGAATCCCTTCGTGAGTTTGTCTTGAGAAAAGGGAAAAGCCAAGAGAAATAAGATCGAGTAGGAGAGAATTCGTGATAATTATATGTTTCCGCATTGTTTTTACTAATGACCACGGGAGGGACCGGCTCCCTCTCGTTGAAAATGCGATGTTGTCGCCATGGACATGGCGAAATGTACAGGGGGCTCTACTGATGGATCGGATCCAGAAATCTGAGAGTTAAAAGTCAGGTATACTGGCCAGTTCCTCACGTTAACTATGTACATTAAAATTACACTAGCGGATGACCCGTGAAGGATTGTCACTTTGTTTCTATGCGCGTACTTTGTTGGCCAAATCAAAAAGGGTTCGTTGTTCTCCTTTTCGATGTTAATGAGTTCTATCTGATTTTCGCAAATATTAATGTCGTATTTAGAAATGCATATTACCGAACTTTATTACAAATTTATCAATCATAGAAAGAAAAATATAAAGTGATCGCTTGTTGGCATCGACATATTTCATGTGCCGGTTCCGATATGTAAATAATACATCGCGCACGACACATCAGCGAGAGGATAAAACCCCGTGACACATGCTCGGCGAGAGAGGAGTAATCATTTTACGTTCGTTGAAATGCTGGGCGACGAGCTACTCACAATGGGCACGCCAACGCACATGATAATCCCAGTAAGAGATGGGCCACATCCTGAAAAGATCAGCCTCATAGTAATCTATGGGCCACATCCTGAAAAGATCAGCCTCATCCTATGGCCCATATCAAGTCACGGCTCCCAGATTTGGAGGAAAATTATCAAAAAAATCATAAACTTATTTTAATTATGTAAATTCAATCCTAAACATTTTTTTTGGCCAATTGAGTCTTCAATCTCTTGCATTTGTGCCAATTTAGCCATTTCAGCTAATTTTGGTATGAAATGATTATATGGACGTTAGCCCTCGTCAGCCACGGGGAGGGTCGCGGCCCTCACCCAATGGCCAGCAAGAGCTCGCCGCCCTCGCACTTAGCTAGCGAGCCCTCGCCAAGGCTACTCGGAGGACTCAATCACGGCAAGGCCTTGCCAATAGAGTGCGAGGGCAATCAACCCTCGCTCACAGCTGGGCGAGAGCTTGCAGGCCAATAGCCTCTCGAAGGCCATTAACAAAGCAAGATAGAAAAAAAGAATCAGACAAGCGCCGACGGTACTATGCAAGATGGCCGATGTTCATGTCATCAATTTAGAGTTAAAATTGGCCGAAATGACTGAGTTGACACAAATTCAAAAGTTTTAGGACTCAATTAACAAGAAAAAGTTTAAGACTGAATTGACATAATCGTAATAGGTTTATGAATTTTTCGATAATTTCTCCCCAAATTTGAGTGGTCGACATGAAAAATGTTAATCAACTCACTTACTAATAACTCAAGAAGTTAATGAGTGACCTAACTTCAGTCGTTATTGAAATAGATTGTTTCCTAGGCCTTCCTCTTAATCTACGAGTTATTAATACAGATCCACCTATCTTTCTCCCGAGAACTAGGCATGTGGATCACTTGGGGGATTTCTTTTAGTTAACAAGGATAGACGACTTCATGGAGACTTCTGTCCTTTAGCACCAATCTTTTGATCTTGGGATTGCATTTACTAACGTGGATGTTTGACCAATGAATCGCTCTGCATCCCAATTTTTCCTCCAATGCTCTAATTTACGCAGGTAAATGTCACACGACTCGTTACAATGTTCGGCGAGGTTTCTGTCCAAAATAGACCCATATGGGCAAATTATTCATTTTCTAAACTAGACTTTAAAAAAAAAAATTATATTTTCAATTTGGACCAAACGGCGCAAAATGGTAGATTTCAGTGCCATTTCGATCAAACGATTCACTTGGCAATTTTGTACCCACAAACAAAGCCGTACGTGTTTCTAGCCCCAGCCAAACAAAATGGTCTCTCTCTCTCTCTCTCTTTTTGTCAAGACCTTGGTGCATGCACGAGGGGTAAGTAACATCGGTGCCCGACGAGTTCGAACGAAACAGGCCACGATGCATGTGCTTCACCTTCCCGTGTTATTGGAGGAGCCGGGTGACACGTACGTCTCTCGAACGCTCAAACACGATCCAATCGGAAACGGGGTCCCCTCGACATGGGCAATTTTCGCTGTGCATCAGCATCGTGCGCTGTTTCAGGTCCATTCTCGTGATTAGGCAATCGATGAATGACTCCTTGGCTGTAATCGCGGTCGTGAGCTAACCCCCTCTCCCTCTCTTTCTCTATTTGAAAGTGAGAAAATCAATGGCGGAATTTTGACGGCATGTCTTAGTTGAAAAAATTACCAAAAAAAGTCATAATCTATTGCAATTGCGGTAATTCAGTCATAAGTTTTTTTTTTTGCCAATTCAATTTTAAACATTTTGTATCTGTGCCAATTCAATCTATTCTATCAACTTTGGTTGGTTGACATTGACGTGCACGTCGGCCAGTACTGACATGAATGCTAGCGGGCATTAACGTGGATGCCGGATGCTGATATGACAATTTTTAATAATAATTTATTATTTTCTGAAATTATCTTTTATTATCATTTTTCTTCTTCTTCGTCCAATCAAGGAGGAGGAAGAAGAAGAGAGGGCCGGTGAGGGTTGAGACCTCGCCCTCGCCGGTCACCAATTAGGAGGGAAAAAAAAGAAAAAAAAGGAAAAATAAATAAGATAAATTTAAAAATTATTAAAAATTACCACGTTAGCGTTAGCCGTCATCCATGTCAGCTTCGGCCAGATGAACTGAATTAGCATAAATGCAAAAAGTTAGGATTGAATCAACATAAATGCAAAATATTTAAAACTGAATCAGCACAATTAATATAGATTTATGACTTTTTGGGTAATTTTTCCTATCTCAATCTCGTTGGACGACACGAAAGACTATATGAGTGGCGTGGGAACCGGAACCGGACCAATGGCTTCACGCTAGAATTCATTTTAATCCTATAGCAAATGTAAGAAAATTCATCACGGAATCTATCGCTTCTGACTCCAGCCTTTGAATTGGAATCTATAATGTTTTCACATTTCCCTTTCTTTTTGTTTTGGAAACAAAAAAAAAAATGCGAAACGTCTGCCAAAGCTAATTTTACTCGCTCTAAAGAGGAGAGAGAGAGGCCTCAAGCTTGGTGGACATAGCGTGTATCAACAAGAAGCAATGTGTATAATCCTGGCGACATGAGCGGACAGGTTTGTTGAGCCATGAAGAACACATGATTGATCCTCCAAACAGAGCCGTCCTTCTAATCGTTCAGTGTTAAACCATTGCCTAAGTAAAGAGACTTAGACATTCTTCTTACGCTTATAAAATCGAACGGCAGACGCGCCCGAAATGTCATCCCGCAGCAAGCATTTAGACGCGCCGGATCGCCGCGCTCCCCGGGATCTCTCGGCTGTCCTTATCGAGGTACTCGCTTCCGGTCACTTGTTCTCGCCAGGATATAATGTCATGGTGTGTATGTGCTTGGCAAGTTATTCGGCGTTAGGAAAATCCGTTCTGAGTAAAGTTTTCGGCGATTTATCGACACGGCGATGCAGATCGTTCACGAGTCCGTCTTGCATCTGTGCATGGTTGACATGGAGAATTGCGCGTGGATTTACGTTGCTCGACGTGAACCAAAGCTCGCTGGTTTAGGTCGATTTTGCGGTTGGCTGCTTTGCCTCACCTAAAGTCATTTATTACTTAGTCATAGATATTAGCTTTCTGCAAATAACATCATCTTGTGCGTGCTCTCTTCATCTTGGGGTAGCTCAAAATAGAGCGGGATTTGCCATCAAACTTCACATTCCTGTCACTTTCAGTAATACGATTCTCGCCTCACATGACATGTTATGACACCTTGCTCTTGCGCGGTGGCTCGAGGGCTACCTGACTCGTCGACCGGTTATGCTTTGCGTTTACGTAGAGATCGCTCGAACCGGGAGAGAGTAATGACGATCACGTAATTCTCCGAAGAGCTAGAGCCATTCCGCACTCTAAATACCATCCCCTGTCCAGGAACGTAAGAGTACTACCCCCGAGTTCAAGTACATCTGGTCATATTCTCCTCATTTTCCAGGGAACATTTCGCTAAGCTGCACTGATCGCGGGGCTGCGGCAACTCATGCTCAAGCTTTGGCCGACGCATCCCGAGAACGAGCTCAAGAAAATGCGGGGAAAGCCGCTTCCCAGGAGATGCATACTCGCGCTGTGCATCTCGAGCTTCCTGGTAGGATCGCTCTTCACGAGCCGAACATGGACGACTCACCCGTCTCCCAACACCGACGGGCAAATGCCGACCATTAGGGAAGATATGCCGATGCAGGATTGCGACCACAAGCGCGTAAGCTTCGGCTTTCCGTCCATCACTGGGGAGGTATTATGACACGAACTGATTTTATTTCCATTCTTTGCAGAAACTTGTTGAAGAACAATCTGGAGATACAGTGGAGGAAGTCACCAAGACCCACCAAGCCATCAAGTGAGTCTGACCTGAAAATACACAAGTTTCTTCGAGATTTTACCTTGGACAGCATCTGATCTTTTGCCCGGTCATTGGCATGTTTGTTGATGTTGGTGATCGGATAATTAAAGCACAGGTCTCTGGACAGAACAATGTCTAAACTGGAGAGGGACTTGGCCGTGGCTCGCACAAGTCGACTCGATGGCCGTGCTTCGGAACTCGGAGCGTCCTCATCCAACCACAGTCTCGCGAAGGCCTTCGTCGTCGTCGGGATCAATACCGCGTTCAGCAGCAAACGGAGGCGAGATTCGCTCCGGCAAACGTGGTTGCCTAGAGGTTTTTTTTTCTTCTCTTTCCAGGGAATCTCTTTGACACAATAGAAAGTTTGCGGGGTATGTAAGCTTAGCAAAGTTACCTCACATAAGTTGCATTTATGGAGCAGGAGAGAAGCTGAAGAAGCTGGAGAAAGAGAAAGGGGTGGTGGTGAGGTTCGTGATCGGGCACACCGCCACGCCGGGTGGGGTCCTGGACCGGGCGATCGACGCGGAGGACGCGAAGCACCACGACTTCCTTAGGCTGGACCACGTCGAGGGCTACCACGAGCTCTCTTCCAAGACCCGCCTCTACTTCTCCACGGCCGTCTCGATCTGGGACGCCGACTTCTACGTCAAGGTCGACGACGACGTCCACCTGAACCTGGGTCAGTTAAATTTCAACCCGAACCCTCCCGCACCCTCACCAGCCATCCTCCCATTCATTTTTTTTTCACTCCTCCCGGGCCTAACTTTAGGAAGACTAACGTTGCGTGACACAGGCACGTTGGTGAGCACGCTAGGGACGTATCGGTCCAAGCCACGGATCTACATCGGGTGCATGAAGTCCGGCCCGGTTCTGTCCCTAGAGTAAGCAGCTACCGAGTCGAACGTTAAATTTCGTCGTTCAATACAGTACAGAATGATGGGAAAATTTAATCACAGGGGTGAAAAATACCACGAGCCGGAGTTTTGGAAATTCGGGGAAGAAGGGAACGAGTATTTCAGGCACGCCACCGGCCAGCTCTATGCCATCTCCAAGGACCTCGCTTCCTATATTTCCACTAACTCGTGAGTTGACTCGTCCCTCACGCGGCCTATCTTTTTTTCTTTTCTTTTTTGCATTTTGCTGCTATTTTTCGTACTTTAATTTCGACTTTTCAATTTAATTTTCGAAAAAAATGGGGGGCAGGCCGATATTGCATAGATACGCAAACGAGGACGTTTCGGTGGGAGCGTGGTTCATCGGCCTGGAAGTTGACCACGTTGACGAGCGGTCCATGTGCTGTGGGACGCCTCCAGGTTTAATTTATCTAGATTTAATGTGGAATTTTCTAAATACATAAACTAAATTAAAGGATCTGAGTTTTTTAAATAAATTGTGTTTTTTTTTTCTTTTTGCAGACTGCGCGCTGAAGGCGGAGGCCGGGAACGTGTGCGTGGCGGCATTCGATTGGTCGTGCAGCGGCATATGCAAATCCGTGGAGAGGATGAAGGAGATTCACAGCCTGTGCAGGGAAGGAGACCGCGCTCTTTGGGATATTCATCTCTGACCCCGGAATTTTGCTTAAATTATGTTGACACCCCACCCACAGAAGGAGGAGGAGGAGGAGGAGGAGGAGGAAGTGCTATGGTTATGTATTAGTTCTGTATGTTCGGCCGCCAATGCGTCCTCATATCATTTCGTGAATGCTTATTATGAGTGTTTGGTTCTAAATCCGTGATCGGAAATTCACATTTTTTTTCTTTTTTTTTCATCTTTTGTTGTCTCATATTAGATTAATCGCCGTCCGCCCGCAAGGGAAGAAAAAAATTTGTACCCACATCGATCGTGCTTGATGTTCGGCTTGACATTTGATTGGGAGGACGAAATTGGAAAGAAAATTGCTTAACGTATCTAAAACTACAAAAAAAAAGGGGAAAAGGAAAAGGTGATTGGAAAAATTATTATGAAAAGGGCCGTAAGGTAAGAGGAGGAGGAACCTTCTGAAAGGAAGGGAGGATCTGTCGCTTTCGTCCCCGCCTATTCCCGCGCTTTGCACTTTGGTCCACATGCTTTTTCCCGCTAAAACTTTCTTCCCTCCTCCACCCAAAAAAAAAAAAAAAAACCCTAATTTTCCAATATTTTGTGCTTAATCCTGTTGGAGGCAAATAATAACCAAAAAGGAGAAAAAAAAAAAAAAGGACAAAGAACCGATCCCTTTCGCCATGTTATTCAAAATCTTCCGTTCTTGTGATCACTATCAACTCGGGCGTAGTTCATCCTTACATCGCCCATCAATTCAAGAGATTTCTTTTTCGTATAATTCGGAATGATTGCACACGGGTCAATTTGCTATTAAATATTTAAAAGGATGATGTGCATTTAAATTCTAATTTGAGATGTGGGACATTTATGGTATGACACAACAATTATCTCTAGAATGTCTTAGACAACGATTTTGTCCGCTAAATAATAATGGGATCTTCTCGAGAATTTATCGTAGCGGTCTTCATAAAATCATCGTAACTCCGATCTTATTCAAATAAATTTTTAGATATTCTAAATTGAATTAAATCTTTCTCATCGCAAGAATTTAGGAGTCATAATTGAAATATCCAGATAGCACGTTTTTTTTTCTTCTTCTTTCTTTATTTGTTTTTCATTTTTTACATGTGTACGTGCCACTTTTTTCAGGTAGTGTTTCAACCTTTAATAAAGCAAATCCAACCCCAAATTCCCAATAGCTATTCCATCTCTGTTATCCAACGAGTGACCTTTGAAAAAAGGAGGAAAAAAGCCGGCTATCAGTTCACAGTATTTTCCCCATGCGTAAGTCTCTTAATTTAACACACAAAAATGTCTCATACCCAAATTAAAATTAATTACGCATCCATTCACAATTTTGTATTTAACAATAAAACATTTAACCGAAAATTTTCCCCATGTGCAAGTCTCTTTCTTTACCTAGAATCCGATTTTTACGCATACCAATTGTATTTAATTAATAATAAAAAGTTGACAATTTCTTAAGTTTGGATGGACGGTCCGTCGGTTCGATTCCCTTTTAAAATCGAGAATTAGATAGTCCAGCGACCTACTAGTTCGGATTAAACCAGCGACCTACTGGTTCTGGCCAAATCCGTCGGTTCAGTCTGGTTCGGGCAGTTCCCAATCTAATCCATCTTGCAAACCCCAAACTGTATATATCTCTTCTTATCTTTTTAATAGCTGGAATGGTTTTATTAGGTCTACGACCTTTGTAATTCCAGTTGGAATCCCAAAAGGTTTCTCTCCTTAAATAAAATGCATTAAATGCTCAAAAGTCTATTTTAGCATAATGAATCAGATATCATTGTAATTTTAATTATTATGATTATTATTATCCAGTAAATAGTTCAGATTTTCTACTATTCTTGGGCCCAATCAAAGATCAAACGGGTGTATTCCATTCCCAATTAGATAGATAAAAGAAGAAAACTACAAACAAAAGAGCTCTAATCTTCATATGATTTGAAACCCAGAATTCAAAACAGGTAAGACAAAGCAAATTAAGAAATCTTAGTGGAGAGAGAGAGAGAGAGAGAGAGAGAGGAACCGCCAATGACGGAACAGAACCAAAAAGAAGTAATAAATAGAGCGGGGGGAAAAAGTAAAACCCTAATCCACTCCGCCTTCTTCCTGCTTCCTCTTCACCGCCTCTTCCAAACAGTCTCCTTCGCCTGCAACTCCTCGGATTCCACCTGGATAAGTACGAAACAAAACCCGACCCTTCATCAATCAGATTGAACCGTAACGAGGGTCGCTCTCAGATCCCGCGCCCGAGCTCTCTCCGCTTCCTTCTTTCCCTCTCCGCCATGGGAGTCAACGACAGCGGGAGACCCTACAAGCGCCTCAAGAGGAGAGTGACCGCCGACCTCTCCGACTTCCCCTCCTTCTCCTCCTTCTCGTCCTCCGCCGCCGGGGCGGCGGCGGCGGAGAGTTCTCTGGTGGGCCCTTCCGGTCGAGGGTCGCCGAGTTCCTGAGCGCCCGCGCCCGCGCCACCTTCCCGCCGTCTCACTTCTCGTCCCTGGCCGCGTGGAGGGTCCTCTTCCGCGTCGGCGACCCGGACTCGTCCAAGGTGGTGGTCCCGCTGGACGTCGTCGAGGAGGACGTCGCGAGGTCCAGATCCGTGTACTGTGACCAGTGCCGTGTCGTGGGTGAGTCCTTGACTCAGTGAGTTGGGGCGAGTTTCGCTCTTTTTTGGGCGGGGGCCTTCTGTTCTTTTTGCTCTTTCGTTTTTAACTTTTGTTTAGCCACACGAGGGAGCTCGGCTGAACTTCAAAATTACGAGATGGGTCATCGCTAATACAAAATTACAAGCGAGAAAAGATAATATTATATAAAATTCTAATACGAAGAGAGTATTTTGTGAGCTTGGCCTCAACCCACAAAAAGAAAATTGAAAGTAGGGAGTCTTGAAAATGATGGACCATTCTTTTGGGGTTGTTGAATCGAGTCGACTCGCGAGTGGTGATGATAGAGACGCACCGAGCTAGGACACGTGACTTTCTTCTTCTTTCTTCCCCAAAAAAGTGACGATGCGCAACACTACTACTTGAATTTTGGTTTCGTATTATAATGGATGAAGACGATATTGATGCATGTCTTTTTTTCGTTTTTCTTTTTTTGGGTCAATCGATGGTTGGTGGTGAGAAAAGGGTGGAGTGGACATCCGGTGTGTAGGAAACGGTACCATTTCATCATAAGGAGGTCCGACGAGGCCTGTCTCTCCCAAGGCAAATGCCGCAAGTCTTGCTCCAGATGTGGCAACACCTTCCTCTTGTCCGATTCCAGGTGCGAAGCCCTTCCGATTCTGCGTCCCATTGCCGGTCTTTTCTTGAGATTTGTTATGTTTGCCTGAATGTGTGGGTGATTGATTGATTGATTGGTGGTGGGAGCAGGTGCAAATGGTGCGACTGCGATATAACGTCGGAGGATGTGGAGGAGTGGGTGTACTCGCAGCTGGATAGCAACACCCATCTCTTGCACGGGGTCATCCACTCCAACGGCTTCGGCCACTTGCTCTCCCTCAACGGCCGAGAGGGCGGCTCCACCGTCCTCTCCGGGCGCGACATCATGAACTTCTGGGACGGCCTGTGCACCACGCTCTCTGTCAGGTTCGCATCCCTCTTAATCCTCGGGGAATTGGAGATTCGGCAATCTGATGTGTATACCTAAGTATTTATCTCTTCCGACGCCATGGACAGGAAGGTCAGCGTGATGGATGTGTCCATGAAATATGGGATGGAGTGGCGACTGCTGCATTCAATCGCTCACGGCCACTCTTGGTACGGCAACTGGGGCTACGAGTTCAGTGCGGGAAGCTACGCCTTAACGCTCGATGCGTACAAAAGAGCCATTGGCGCGCTCTCTAGCATGCCCCTGTCGCCCCTTCTGTTCCACAGCCGGAAGCCTCGGACTTCCTTGCAGAGAGTCATTGCTTTCTACCTAGCCATAGCCGAGACCGAACTCCTAACCCTACAAGACCTCTTCTCCTTCATGTTGGGTCTGATCCGCGACCACGGAGGGGTTTCTAAAGAACCTCCAAGAAGAAACCTAGACCTTCAAACGTGTTATGCGCTTGGTCTCTGGACGAGGTTGAACGTGTGGAACAGGCCATGGTGAGACTCTTATTAGCCGCGGTTGGTGAGTCTGGCTGGGTGAAAAGGTGTGCTCTTAAAGGTGCCCTGTATAAGTCTGCTTCTCCTGAGCTTCTTGATTATTGCCTCAAACACCTGGGAGGGAAATCGACGGCCAATGGATGGTCGTCCGGACCCGTCTAAACCCTACAACAAGTGCTGTTGAATTCAGGTAAGTAAAGCCGCGATAAGGTTTTTAACTTTAAGTTTTGTCTTCGGCAGTTTGCAGTATGTGTTTTCTAAATGAGGCGACATATCAGGCTTGAGACTCCGATTGTTGGATACGATGGATCTCGCTCCCAACTTAACCACCCATCAAGAGAGCATGTGATTCGCGACCTTAAGTTCCTGTACAGTTCTTTGATATTTCCGGAAACAATGGTACATTATAGACCTCAGGCAACAAGAGAGAGCGTGCGAGATTCGGCCGCAAAGCTTCTTGACTGCAAGCAGTTTATGAAGGATTACACATTCGACGAAGAGACAGTTAAATCCCCACGAAACATTCACCTTTGGTGTCATGTGGAGCTCTCAGACCATTCTAAGGACGAATTGCTCCTCCCCCGGGAGCTAATTGTGTTGCCCTTGAATGCAACTGTGGCCGACCTTAAAGCCGAAGTCACAAAGACTTTCCAAGATGTGTACGCCATGTTTAAGCGGTTTCAGGCAGTGGGTTTCCCGAGTATGGCCATATTGATGATTCTCTCTCGGTTAAGCTTTTGACTGGTTTGAATGCGTCTGTTCGGGTTCAGGGTAAGTGCCTCTCGATGCATGGGCTCAACCGCTTTCGGATGGAGAGGGGGATAGAGAGCTGGACGGTGGATTGTGTCTGTGGAGCCAAGGATGATGATGGAGAAAGGATGTTGGCTTGCGACACGTGTGGGGTTTGGCAGCATACCAGGTGTGCCGGAATTGACAATTCAGACACGGTCCCCTCGAAATATGTTTGCAAGCGCTGTTTGGACTCGTCCACTCAAGTTAGGAAGGCATCGGGTTACGGTGGTACCACCAATATGGATTTTTCTATTCGGGTGCTACTTGCAGGGTTCAAGCAATGCTAACCGATGATCGCAAAGTTGGAAGCAATGTAAATATGTCGTATGGTGTACCCTGAGTGTAGATTTCATATTTATGCGGTCATGCAGTTTTGCCACCACCTGAATCAGCAATATGAGCTGCTGTGATGGATGGCCTCATGATTCAGACATTTTTGTAAAAAATGAACAGATGTAAAGAAAGTGTTTAGCAAGTGATGTTTTATCCTGTGATCCGTGAACGATTTACGCTTGGCAACAAAATTGCGTAGTACACTGGCCAAGAAGAGTCCGATACCTACCTGATAAACCGCTAAAATGCTTTTGACACATTATTCACCTCTTCCTGGGATGCTTTCTTTGTCCTTGCGAATGCTTATCTGAGGCGGCTGGGCAAACGAGCCACCAGTTCCCTCCAAATGATGAAACTCCTGTTTTGACAAAGAGAGCTGCCTGAATGCATCGCTTAGATGTGTGTACTTGTTGACTACATCTTTGTATATGCTTAGCAGTCTTTCAACGTCTCCTACTGTAAGTTCATCAGCTTTTGCTTCCATGAATGGATAAGTTGAAACGTCCTGTAATGGTTATAAGCAGCTCATAAGTAATGAAGGAAGCTGCAAACCAAGTGGTGATGAGCCTCTACAGACGAGCAGAATGTGATTAACTCGGCATATGCAGAATTCAATAGCACAATAGGAACATGAAAAGTACACAACAATCCCTTCAGAAAAACTCCTTCAAAGGAACAAGAAATACCATTCAACGCTGAGCTTACCTTTCATCATTCTTTCTTTATCACTCATTGTAAAGGAAGGACCGGGGTTGCCCTGTCTTCTCCTGGCAGCGATCTCCTCAACTGCAGGGTCAGGCTCGTCATGTGCAAGTTTATTGGCTCCTCTAGCTGCTTGCATGTTTTCCTCGAATTCAATTTCATTGATAGATAGAGATCTGGCATTTAAGTCGGCAATAAATGACTTTGCCGAGATGAGATTTGTGAGATAGTAAGCTGCCTCAGAGACAAGTTTTGCCTGTCTTCGATATAGTTGAATGAATTTGAGGTTGGAATGCAGCTGTGGAGGATTAGCCTGACCATGAGGAATTGTTGGCATGAATACAGGAAAAAGCATCACTTCGAAAGTGAAGAGAGGATTTTAACCAGTGTGTATGATATTTTATCTAATCAGGTAGACCAACTACTGAGTATTGAGGACGACTATCTTCTATCTTTTCTACGATGACTGAAATTACAGAATCAACCTAATAGTAATAATATGATAAGTCAATCCAAGTAACTTCATCTCAGTCTAACAACACAATTCTATGGGACCACCAAGAACCAATAGGGCAGTCAATAAGTTCTAGCATGACATAAATACTCAGGATACCTGACTCATTTGTTTGGACAATATCTAGGAAGATACTGGCTAGATGTTACGCTGCCTACACCTCATGATATTTCTTAAGGGAGGAAAATCTAAAGATGCAGTTCCTTCGTAACCAGCAACAGCTCAGAAGGTGGTGACATTCAACTGGAACCATATATCTTATGTTAGGCGGTCTGCTAACATTGTGTAGCAACCTCTTGGATTTGGCTTCGAGGCCATTCTGCAAGTTTTTCAGAAGACAGACATCACAACCACTAAAGATTCTATTCTGGAGTAACTTGACAAATATGCTAAAATCTAGACTCCCAAATTGGATTCATTGAAACCATATGAACCAAGAGAGAAGAATGTACTGCCCTAAAATAACAAGAATGGGAACATATGAACCAGTTGACAACTTTTTCTGTTTCAACATATTTCTACACGCAAACACTTAGTTTTAGCCATAGAAGTTTCATGCCAGATTCTAATATGCCTCCATATTCCAAGTTACTGGTAAAAATATTCATTTAAGTCAAGAAAGTTAATTAAATTATGAAAGCCGGTCCTTCAAGTTTGACAGCATATGGAGGTAATCTGACAATTTTTCAATCTAATTTTTCATGATTTGATTGGGCTACTTGAAAGCATCACAAAAACTAGGGAAGATTATAATCACAATAACACTAAGACTGATAAAAACAAAAGTTATCAATTGAAAGAAAAGCTTCTAAAAGTCTGACAGTGAGGCGAGACTACGTCTTTCTGATTATTTCACAGCGCCTCAATTGGTAAAACCATAATAATCAACGTCATTGAACAAGTGTGCTTCCTTTTAATTAATGTCATTGAACAAGCAATACTACGTCCCCTTCTGAAACTCGTCTTTTAATCAAGGAAAAGAAAAGGCTTATAAGAAGTGACGAACTGCATTCATGTTTACCAGGCATTTGGATAAGAATACTTCCCTTTTTATCATACACACATACTTGACATCTAAGTAAATGTATATAAATTTATATATATATATATATATATATATATATATATATATATATATATATATATATACTGGCAGAATATATTACCAATAAGAGCTTGCCTTGATCGTGACGTATATAAGAACCGGAAGAAAGTCATCGGCCCAGCTAGTACATGATTTTCTGATATTGATGCATTGAGCAGCAAATTGTTGATGACCCTACAGCAATTCATAATGCACAGAAGCTTCTCCCGGGGAGCTTTGAAGCTATTCATCTTTTGCAGCTCCTTCTCTGCAAGCTGGAAAGTACAAATATTATAGCACTAGAAGTATTATCAACGCAAACACAGTTGTAATGAGAGCAGTCTAAGACGCGATACATGTGGATCTAAAACATTGATTTAGCATGTGCTAAATAACAGCAATGTCTCAGCCTTTGCTGTAATGACCATAAAAAAAAAAAAGGCATTGGCCGAAAGGTGATTTCAAAAAGACAGGCTTAGGAGGGATTCATGCTGTCCAAAGCATTATTAAAGCCTCTAACAGTGCAACAATGGCAGGCTTTTTCTATAACGAAACACTCAGGGTTCCTTCTAATACTGTGTCTTGAGCAACATGCATACAAAATTTGTAAGTGAAGAGCAGTAGCATCACACATACCAACCATGACGCTTCATTTCGGAGAATAGCCGGTATATCTAAATGCTCAGGCCTCAAGAAGGTCTGCAATAGTGAAATTTTCTCTGCAATCTCCCTGTCAGCTTTTGAATCCTCTGGAGAACAAGCAAACGTCCGAGAGAACAGCTTTGTCATGACATATTTTTCCAATCCCTGCATAGTGCATAAGAGTGGAGGTTTGAAAAAAAAAAGAACATCAACTACAGAAGTGAACAAAATGCATTCGTTTTCAGAGGACTCATAATCGAACATGGTATGCCTCCAAGTTTCAAAAGTATAAGCACGAAACTCATCCATCTGTATAATAATACCTGGAAGATATTCAACTTCCTTCCACAAACAAATTGTCAACACAACAAAATGTGGTATCACAAAATGAACTTTGCGATCAGGCTCCAAAGCTAAACTTAAGCTAATCCTAACAGAACAGTGACAATGGACTTTTGAACTCAACAATCCATATAAAATGACCCACAGTTTCAAGTAGATGGCTACATAATATCTTTTGATTAACCAAAAAAAAAAAGGAGAAGAGAACTAAAATACATTACATTACCTCCATTGCACAGTCGATCTCGTTGTCAGAAGCGCCTGCCCAAAGAGGATGATCCCTTACGCACCTTCCATCGTCATAAAGAAATCTTGCACTTTTTTGCCATCATTTTTCAGGATTTGCAGGATAAAAACGAGAAAGGATACAATGAAGCCTGCACAAAAAAAAAAAAAATCAATGTAGTAAAAGATTTAGAGAATTTTGGAAGAAGTCGATCAAGGGAGTAGGGAATAAACATATAACCCTCCAAAACAGGAGCCAAAATCCATCAAAAGGCACGTTCCTTTCCAATATACTTAACAGTACCCCCAAGGATGATACTGCAGAAGCACTAAAAAATGAATGCTTCATAATTAAGATGAGAAGTACATCGATGCTAGAAAGAAGCTTCTTCATGCCATTACTCTCAACTCTAGTCCTATGAATGACGGACACCTGAAATCCAAACTGAAGTTAAGCTGTTGATGTACCAGAAACTATCTGTTTTAGATTTAAGAAAACCATTGATCTGGACAAGGTAACACAGATGTTTTCTTTGAAGGAGATTTAACCTTCTTCTAACATCTCTGCATTTCAATATCCACGTGACTGGTATCAGTCCTCCCTTAATGCTTTCCTTGAACAAAAAGCGTCAGTCCAGTACGGTCAGGTGGAACTTGGGGTTAAAGTAGCACAAAGTATAGGCAAGTTGCAATGCTAGTTTACTCTAGATGCAACACGTATGTTCCTTCTAGCCTGTCCAATGAAAAGCTAAAAAACACCCAAAACAAAACCAAAAAAAAAAACACTCTGCACCAAGAACTACAAGGAGCTACGTTACGGGTGCCAGAGAAGAGGTCCTGTCAAAAAAATAAGTCCCCAAAACCCCCTAAGATAGTTCATCTTGTGCTAGGAACAGGAAACATTATTCAAAGAACATTCATAGGCTTCTCCAGTGCTCCTAATCACTCTATCTTCCGCAATTCTATCACAAAACACAGAACCATGAGCAGTGGAATATGCTAAACTTAGCATTTTTGCTAAGTTAGTCCAGAGATATGGTAAATCAAGGTACATAAGGCAAATTTTCCAAAAATCAAAGGCCTCCGCAGTTGTCGGCTTTTAACTGATACACCTGCTTAAACTCACGACGAATATCATGCTTTCCCGCACGAACTAGTAACCACAAGTACCAGAAAAAAGACAAACAAAAGGAATCAAGAACTACGGAAAAATTAAATTGAAAAAAACAAGCATGCTTCCACAAAATCAACTTCGGATGAAACGAGCAGATTGTGCAAGTATAGATTGAGCTGAAACTGCTTTGGAATTGAGAGAGGGAGGGCGAACCTCTTAATGGATCGAACGAGATCGAGAGAAGCAGGGTTGCGCATCTGTCGAGGAAATCATAGAACTCCATCGAGGATGGAGACGCTAGCGACGACGCCGACGACGGAGACGGCGGCGTCGTCTCCATGTTTCAACTTCACAGCTCCGAAGCCCGGAAAGAAAAGGAAAAAAAAAAAACGCCGAGGTTTCCCAGATTCACTGCTTCAGAAAGCGAGAACCATGCAAAAGGCACGAGCTCCGATCGCTCTTCCTCTCCGCCTCCGCCGTCGAAGTCGCCGCTCGCGATTGTGGTTTTGATCAGACGTTGAGATCAGACTCTGAGGAGAAGAAAAGAATACGGTAGGGACCGAGGACCAGAGCAAGACTGGTAGGTTCGGCACGTGACCCGAGTCCCTCGCCTCGTGCCTTTTTGAAGTCACGAAAAAGAGAGGATTTTATTGACTTTTCCATTAGCTCCAAAATTTTTAGTTTTGACTTTTAGAAACCATACGATGATTCCCTTATATTCTTGATGAATTTAATAGTATATTTTCCTAATTATCAGAGATTAAGGCACTGTCTATTTCGTAATAAATTAATGATTTAAAAAATATTTTTCTAAAAATAATCACTCATACTGCTTGGAATAATTAGCCCTCAAAATATATTTCATAGTCAACAACGATTTATATTTAAACATCTTCATGAACGATGAAAAATATTTTTCACTTATTTAGTTTTGTGAAGAATATAAATGATTACTTCTTCTTTTTTTTTGTCAAACTAGGCATGTACACCACACTTAATTATGCATGCATATGGACGTAAATAATTATTTTTTGTCAGAAATAAATTAAGCTGGTATTTGAAAAAATCATATAAAAGTCAGTAAGCAACTCAAATAAGAATAAGATTTTTAAGTAATTCAAATGCGAGCTGATTAGAAGCCCGGTGAGAACATGGAGTACAAGTTCAAGCCTGTCAATATATCTAATTGGATCCATTTTCATTCAAAAATTTAAGTCAATGAGTTACGGGCCAATTAAGATATATAAACTGCCCAACATCACATCAATTCTCCAATATGAAACTTTTCTAACGCAATTCACACGCGCATTTTAATATCAAGATTGGTAAATTCATACAAGAATTGCTAAATTTAAAGCGTTTATAAAAAGGCAACTAAATATCATTAGATATAAAAAAAAGTTTTTTTTTGGTAAAGATTAGAAATACAAAAGTTGTAACTCACAATCGTAAAAAATGTTTGTAATTTTATGAAATTATCAATGAGTTGCTAACAAGTTATACCGAAAATGAGGTGAGCGGTGAACTTTTTTCTAACAATGTTTCGCCACTTATCGAATTGGTTTCAGAAATCTACCGAAGGGGGAAAACTCTGTCTTTCTTTTCTATCCATCTGTGTCTGATACCACAAGCCCTTGTCGTTGTAGTTCAGCAAGAAACGTCAAACTTCGGAACGATGCTGACAATGAACCTCAGCGAAATCTTCCCAGGACGCTCTCAGTTCTATCCTTAAACCATTGCGGATCGTGGAGTTTTAACTGCCCTATCACATGTTTGAGGAAAAGTACTAGTACTGTTATCGCCTTCATCAACCAGATTTTCGCATTCGAGAGGCTGATCCGACCCGAGCAGCGTCTTCCCGAGATCAAGGCCGTGTTCGAAACAGGGTATCCCAGAATAAAAATGCAACGAAGCTGAATGGTTCGTCGCCCCGATATGCTTACAGAACACGGAGTCAAAGAATGAAAAAAATCCCTCCTGGAATCAGAAGTCAATATACAGTGCACAAGGTTGGAATGTGCAGTCCATGGACTCTCTCTTTGCCCAAGGGCTATCCCCAATTACTTCACCCACAATGCAATGACAGAAAGCTCAGGGGTCATCTGGGTTTAAGACTAAGGGATCCCATCTGCTTTGCTACATTCTGTTTCCAACGCGGTTGTACAGATCGATCGATCATGGGGCTACTTTGACAGCAACCACACCAGAGAGAGGCTGTTCGAATCCTCCAGGAGGAACGAATCCGCCTTGTCTTGGCACGAAGCGCTAAAGCCGAACCATCTTGAATCCTCAAAAGCAACCCCGCGCCCTAGTTGCCCAGGAATTTCCATCAGCAGAAGTATGGCAAAACTGGATGATCTCTCAGCCACGGTAATGTCACTTCAAGAGCCAAATCATCTCTTCCCATTCAGTCGTGCGAGTAGAGACCTTCTAGCGCGCTTGGAAGTCCCATACCACAAGCTAAACAGGTCATGAATTTGGCACACACTTGCAAACCAATGACTTTGGACTTTCTGCAACTTTAATTAAGCTCCTCACTCTCTCTCGTTAACTCAATTCTGTATTTTCCAACTGTTACCATCCATCAAATCCCCGATTTCACTAGCAATGGACCTAATCAAACACTCATAATCTGATAAAATTCTAGGAACTGGTATTCATGGATTCTTCGACCGCTCCTTTGTTCGAGAGGCCGAATCAAATGACTACGGTGATTCAAGGCGTGGACGCAAACTGTTGCATCTCATCAAGTCAACTGATCGAAATTCCACCATCCATTACTATAATTCTGGCCTTCTTTCGTAACAGCTCCATGCAATGAGGCTCTCATCGTGGTCATGTCGGTGAGGTTGTATATCGCTAGCACGTGAAAGTTTGAAATATCGACCTCGTCGCTTCAGAAACCAGTAAACCCTGCGGACTTGGGGTTGCTTCAAAAGGTGATTTTAGATGGTGGTTTGACCATCGGGCATTAAAGGAATTGAAATTCGAAAAAAAACTAACTGTGTTGAATATTCTTTGTTTGTCTCGTTAGGTGAATGATGAGCATGATCGCTTCAGTTGGAATTCATCCCAATCTTAGATGCCATGCGTGAACCTCCCCCCGTTCCGCTGTGTAACGAATGATATGATCAAGGGGAGATGGACACCAGGCGAGGCGGTCCCCGTCCCGATCCAACCGGAAACCCTACCTGTGCTCCGCCATTTCCCGCCGCCTGTTTCTTACAGGGGAGTAACTGGCCCGTGCAAGTCGAGCCTTGGGAGGTGGCGGAGCCCCGCTCCCGTGCCCTTCTCCGTATGCAATGCATTAGGGCCATCTCGAAGGAAACTTCTTGAACCAATTTTCCGATCAGTAGGTTACAAGTATGGATATCACTCAATTCTATATTTTTGTAAATTCGCATGTAGTGATGCTTATAGCTTATGATCCACCAATTAAAGACATCGTGGAATGAAGCCTCATCCGCCCATAGATGGAGAAAAAGAGTTTTCCTTTACTCCATTTGTTTCCAAAAAAAAAAATGTTCTTAAAATTGATAACTTGTACGCTTACAAAATTGAATGGATGAAAACATTCTCATTTCCACATAAATGTTAATACATAAATTGTTATCAATAACGAAAATATTTTTATTGGCTAATTTTATTAAGCAATGTTGTTGACATCCCAAAATGACCAACTTTTTGTTGTTATCGGCAAGTATCGGACTTAGACTATAAGGGCGGAGTTTGGTCAATAATGAACATAATTATTGACAACGAGGAGGGGAATCGGTAACTTACTAGTGAAGTCATTGACAATACAATACGGAGTTATCGACGAGAATCTTGAAGTTTCTCGTAAGGTCATTGATATCACAGTGAGCGACTAACGCGAACATAACCGTTGGTCAGTTGTGTCTTATCCGTTCGTGAAGTAACTTATGGTAACCACCCCGCTGAAAAGAACTTATTTATTCTTTCCAATTTAGTAATTGCCATTTGTAAGGGTTATAAATATGCCAAATGAACTCTTTGTAAAGCCCCTTCAATTAATGATAAAACTCAACGCTCTTTACATTTATTTTTACTTTTCACAATTTATCTTTTCCGCAACTTTACACTTCTGTATCTTCCAATTCCTGCACTTTAGGTGTAATTTTATATATTTGTCATTGATTAAGTTCCGACGTCGTATTTCTCTATCATCTCACTTTGTCGTCGATTAATTTTCGGCAAAGTGGTTTGTACTTTGTCATCGGTTAAATCCCGACAAAGCATATCGTTTCTTGTGATTCATTGAGACTCCTGTCCAGAATCGCCATATGCCCTGGCTCATTCTAACAATCAAAGAACAAATCTTTGGTGAAAGATCTTTCGTCACGGACCATTTTTGATAAAAACAGGCATGAGTAATTATTTTCTGGACAATATTTTTTACATTCTTTATTTTTCGTAAAACAAATGGAGTCCAAGACGGATATTGTCCATAACTTACTGATAGAGTAATAAGTCACCGAGAAATAGCTAACCGGTCGCGTTTTGCTTACAAGCAACATTTTATTCTTACCAACATTATTTTGCTATTTACCATCACAAAAAACTTAGTCATCGTGAATGCCTAAAGAGTTACAACAACTTGCTGCAAATGGTAGCCAAATAATTGTGATCGATTGTCTTGCAAACACCAGAAATATAGATTGGGATTCTCTTCAATCCCACAGCAAGCAATGGACCGTACGAATTACTCCGAACTTACCAAAACGTCGTGTTTCTCCTTCATTCCTGACGGGAAGAAACCGGCCTTCTGATCGAGGGGTCATATGCATGGACTTCATCAGCATGCAAATTTAACCGAATGTACGCTTCTCCCTATTGGCCTCCCCCCGCACCTCGCCTCACCGTCGAGATTTGCCGCCTCTCGCCTCGTTACCGAGCCTGTAGCGACTAGCCGCCGTCGGCCCGATGCTCTGTCCCGGTTGCCACACCATCCTATACTCGCGTGTGCGAGTGTGGTTTATGTGACGTGAAATAGGTTGTCCATGATTTTCTAAACCAAGTTCATCGTCGAAAGACTAAATCAGCAGAGCATTTATTTAGGGCAAGGCGGCATTCCGGGACCAAGTCATGTGGGAGACAGGGCAAAGCCTACATTTTACAAAGAGGAAAAAAACCCTAATGACTCCTACAAAATCAACTCCGCGAGATCAAGGGAACCTTCGAATCATATGATATATTATGGTGATATAATGTCTAATATAAAATCATGCAAGAACTAGGACGCGTGCTGTTGAATCAAATGTACAAATGCCAAGGCCATACAACATGTGCAAAAGCTCAAGCTATGGCGGCTACGACTCCAGCTGTTCATGAGAGTTGTCCGGTCTTGTAGGGACGCATGAACATTTACCTGATTAGAAGATCGGTCGAATTATCTTCTCCTTCTTCTTCTTCTTCTTTTTTCGCTTGAAAGGAAGTAAGAAAGCTCGTAACACTTGATGCACTCCGCAATGATCGGCGCTGTGCTCATGCTAAAGCTCCAAAGGCACCCGAAAGTTTCCCGTTATGCTGATAATAGAGTAAAAATCATATCTAACCAAGTCGGGTCTATTTATAGTATCTAAGCATCTCGTGAGGGTTGTATTCTCTCTTTCTCTCTACGATGGTGATATTACCCGACTATCCGTTGATTTGATGAAAGTAACTTTGATGTCGATAACTTTCGAGTGGGGCGGTACATGAATAATCAATCATGGGCCTGATAGGAAAAGAATCCGAGCGAATCAAAACAGAGAACTTCGGTAAACATCTCGTCAGAGTTGTTGCCTTGGTGCGATAGTAATTTTGTCACACACGCAGAGTAACTTAATCGCGGTAAACTTTGGCGGTCGGCAATTTTCAAGGGGATACATCGACTGGATTACGGCGAGATTACGGAAGATGTGATTCGGGTTATCTAGTGTGGACGATCGAATTGGTATCCACACACAGTAACGTCGGCCGTCTATTCGAACGCGAGGATCCCAAGGAGGCATAGCAGCTGTTCTTCCAAAGGTTTGCTTCGAGGGCAATCAAACATACCTCGGGATCGTTTAACGGGGTTTAATATATTCCGTTCGACTCGTTCGTTGCACTTCGGCGATGAACGTCCCCAAGTTCATACGGGGCGCGTGGATTGCACGTTTCCTTTTTCTTATTTTCCTGACGTACATTTTACTTCATGAAAGTATTTTCCGTTCTTCCCTTTTTTTTCTGTTTATTGCCAATTTTGTGGCGCATATTTTACTACGGCGGCACTTAATGCCAAGGCAGAAGCCAGTGACTCGCCGTCGCCTATGAAAAAATCGTGCTCGCACAAAATAGGTGTCGTTCGACTATTAGAAGACTTGTCTTTTATAACACATAGGTCATGAGTGTGAGAGACGTCGTTGCACTAGGGACTCCGGATCCCAACACGAGTGCGTAATATCCACTTTCAAGATTTCCAATGAATAATAGCTAAGATCAAAATACATTTTGTGCTATTTTCCCCCTCCCCCCATATAAATTTCTGGTTGAAAGTATGTCTCACATAGCTTGACGTACGAGTCATAAATATTTGTGTATATTCATATGATATATTATCGAGAAAAAAGTTTTTGAGTTGGACTTTTTTTTTTTTATTATGCTATCAAGTCAGGTGCCAATCCCCTTTTGTGAACTACGCATTCCACCATCGATTAGTCAAATTTCAAGAATCCTTGTTTTGAGATGGTATGTCCACCCATAATTAAAATTCGTTATAGACACGCCGCATAATCCAATTTGCAGAGGGAGAGAGGATATCCTCAGAGTATTGTTTTACGTCTGACTTGATAAATGTGTTCTCAAATGCTATTGAATATCATAGATCAGCTTTTACTCGCAGTTTAAGTGTTTGGATTACCCTTTGACCAAATTGCGGTGCTTTTTGTTGATCGAATGGTCCAACTTTTCGCGACAGTCGCGAAACCAATTCCACGCGACGGGTTAAAAGTGAATACTCTTCCTTGAATGTCCCAGTTGATGGTGGAGAATGACGTTAAAAACCATCTCGTTTTGGTTGTCGCAGGCCGGAGAAGAGGACCCGTGTCTGGAAGCCAAACATGGATGGATCCCGAGGTGGCGTAGGGAGTGGCATGAACAATAATTAACAAGATCGTTGCACGAAGTAAAAATGGCAGCAAACCAAGCGCTGGTGCTGAAGCTGAAATAGCCGCCGTAACGTAGTTAGACGATAACACCACCTTTAGGGACGACTATATGGCGGATCCGTGCGCGTCCACGCATTCGACCGCTTCACGCCTCTACAGGAGGCGTAGTAAGAGGGAGAGGAAAACGAAATTGTCCAGTGGATCAATATCTGCACAGCCAGGACAGAAATTTCTGGTCACACGCTAACACAAGCCAGTGAAG